>JAAOWG010000268.1:0-26523 GCA_036491945.1 Paranurophorus simplex
CAACAGTACCAGAGTAGTATTGAACCATAATATCCTGCTTGTCTATATGATCTTCCCCAGCAAAATCCTTCCTCATCCATGCTGAAGTATTCGACGACAGTCAGAATTGGATATGGCAGCCCTCTTTGAAGACCTTTAAAGTAAGTACGAATATTAATATGGTCATATGTAAGACGAAAAAATGGATTTCATATAGAGGATTTGGCTGAAGAATAAATCACAATGGAGGCAAAAGCTTTGACTTTATTATCAATTGAACTAACCTTCTTTAAATTCCTCTTGAATTTCTGTGGCTGATTCCCAGTGGAACCGTTCATTATAGTCTATGTCCTCTTGAAGTCCATCGTTAACAAGCGAGTAATTCATATTCGAACGCAATACAGAAGATAATGTGATATCTGCACACAAACAATGCGGTAGATTTATTGTATGTATGTAAATAGAGTAAAAAGGTTGAAACATTTACGTTTCGTACCCTGAAGAGTAACGTTGAAATGCATGAGACCTATATGGACTCCTATGTCTGCAGCCAACTTTTCTCTGGAGAAAGCTCTATAATAGCTCATTATTGAGGTGTCCGCTGTATGCCAGGAAGACCCCCACATTGGAACTTGAAAATGGGAAATAAATATACGAATTTCAATTCCATATAATTTGATAGTTCAAATCATTAAACATTTTTTGGTGATTCATACATATTTGCTTATTTATCAACAAGAATGGAGGCATGTAATTGCTACTGCTCTTTGAATCTTAGGAAAACTTGAACTGAGCCAAATCAAAACATGGTTGAAAAATTTGAGTTATATGTTGTCATAAAATTCAAATCAATTTGTGCAAACAAAGCATCAGAGCGTGTAATAAGCGCCTGGCCCAAAACGTCAACCGTAGTTTCTAATACAATTGCATGATGATACGTTACGTAACTAATTGAACAAGCACGTCAACAATTTAACGCCCTGTCAAACCCCTGCGATAACTACGTTTTCACAGTTCTTTATATTACCACAAAGCTATTGCTCTCTGCTCTAAAAACTCTTTTTACGGAATGTCTGTATGCAAATTGAAGTTTAAAAGGTGCTGCATCCTGACTTTGCGTAATTATTTGAACATATAAAACTGCAGTGGGGAATTGCATTGAGGTTTTCACTATCACGGTATGCGGTTTTTGCATAATGCAAAATTATGCTTATAATGGCACATTGTAACTATTTATAACTTTATGCGGGATAAATGTTGTTGTCTATAACAGTTTATATGAACGTATTACATAAATCTGTTCATAAAAATCATTGAAAGACGTTGGCCTATGTGGTCAACCATCGCCAATATCCTTATGTATTCTTACTTTAAATAATAATTTATTTTTTATACACCATCCCTTAATAGGAAAAACATATCTTGGCAACATTTGATATGGATCGACATGTAGAATAGGAATAATAAATCTTGTAATTATTATCGTTTTATCATTCCCTCTCCAGAATCACTCTTCTGAACACACCTTAAACAATTGAAGAAAATAATTATATTGTCATATCATATAATAAATATTAATAAATCAATAGGTGATGACAGTTGGGTTCCAAACATGTAATAAATATTATTTCAATTAACTACATACATATACATACATATCTATACAGATTGTCTATATTTATATATGTAGTACAGGGTGCATTATATGTCCATATGTACATTAGGAAAGAAGAAGCCGTCTAAAAAACGATTGATCAAGATAATCTCTATCTTAAATGATTAAAGAGCGAAGGTTAATGTTACACTAAACCTTGAACTACCTTCAATTAGGAAACGCAAAGCAAAAAAGGAGTGTGTCAGGAAGTCCGGAAGAGAGAAGCTGTATAGTATGAAAGTACTATGACCAACAACTACCATTGTTCTGTAAATACTGGAGGCTAATGGAATAATCTATTGTCGATTTGTAGTGTGATTCCATCATTCAATTAGTCAGGAACTTCCGACAGCATAATCTCATCTTACAATTTGTTGCAGAAATACATTACAATGCAAGGAATTGTTTGAGTGTTGAGCTGCTGGTACAAAGATCTTGTAATAAATGACGGTAATGGCCTTGAGAAATGTAGGAAGATGTATTTGGACTTACAATTACAAGAAAATTGACAACTGAATGTCATAATATACATTTGGTCGATCTCGATATCAATTGAAAAGGAATTTGCAAAAAAATATCCATAATAATCGCAAGAGTTTCTCTGCAGCTTATATGTAAATATGTACACTGTCTTCCATAATATCATTCAATTTTAAGGTTATGCATTTTAAATATTTAGTTGTAATTCTGTTAGTTAATCAAGAGTTAAAAAATAAAGCGAATTATATAGCCTTATATTAAAAAGCAAACAAAGTATTTAAAAGTATGATGTAGTTAAATGGCAACGTTTATAAGTCTACTAATGACCTTAAGTAATATTTACAATCCAAAATCATTATTTACTCGTCACATTGAATATTTCAAGTTTGGATGAGTTGAGTAATTAGTATTTGCATGGATCGATGGTCTTGCTATTATGCAATTGCAATTGGAATTGAAACAGTAAATACTTTGTCAAAAATGACAGATTGAAAAGGCATGCCAAAACGGGATGAATTAAAATCCACGTTCTCATCCTTTGCTTTGATGATATGCTATTTATAATTGACTGTCTATGGTCGGGTCCTTCAATTGACTATTCAAAGAATTATTGTCGTGAGTAGATTTTCTGGGGATGCTGTTGTCTTCGTGTCATGTGAACGTGCTTACATAAGACCCTGGCTTGCGGGGATAAGTTGCACAATTCAAGTGTGTTAAACCATTATTTAATTTAGTACGTGAAGAAACGCTTTGAAATTGACATGATAATGTAGAAAAAAACAAAGACTAAATTATTCCCCTTTCGAACGATCATTGTGGCTTGGTTTTATTCTACCTTGACACACTATTGTATAAGCGTCTATTCTTTTCCTTTGAAAGCCAATAATTCTCTTGTCTTTGAATACATTATGAGAATTTGCTGACAGTCGCATAAATTCGTGATCAGTAATTCGAAAGTTTCATTTATTTCTGGAAAGACTCATAACATTAATATATTTATTATGCGTTTGAAAAAGTTGTAAAGATGATTTTTACATAAACATAAAATGAACTTAATTTAATACGTGTCAACAGCTCCTGAAACTGGATTCTAAAATCAATAAAGAAATTCCATTCTTCAATGAATAATTTCAGAACTATTATTATTATTATTACCATGCTACTTTTCTAAATTAGGGTTAAAATTCTATTAATAAAGAACACACATAAGATGAAACGAAAGTGAAAACAAATGTTGTAATCACTACAACAATGGTGTACTTAACTTAAACATTGTAATGCATGTGATAATGTAGGAAGAACCTTGAAGATTAACGTGATCAAGTAAAGTAGGTCATGGCCTAAATATTAGCAAGATGAAATCATCCTCATTATCAATGCCCCATCCACAGGTAGCATCAACAATACTTCCTCGTCCCTCTCTATATATTTGGTAACAATTATTATTGCCTCAGTTGTAGAACGTCGTGGTTTTTGCAGAAAACTACATAGTGTAAAACATCTATGATAAACAAGGAGAGTAAAACTAAATAGCAAATTCGTGAATCTACATTTTGGGAATCCTAACAATAAAAACGTTCAACGCTCATTTGATTGCAAGTTGATTTTGCAATGCTTGTCATAACCATTATGGCATGTTTACAGCAGTTATGAAGGAATTTTTTGATATCTATTTTACATATATCTGTTTTTTTTTGCACTTTAAATAATGATTTTTGTCAGGTGGTATTTCAGTTCCAATTGTTATTGTTACCTGATGTTAATGTAACTTCATGTGAATGTCCTTGATCTTGAAAATCTACACCGTTTACATATATAGAATATTGATTGAATGCTCAATTGACTCAATGCTTATTATTGGAACTGATTATTATTAGGAAATTATAGGAACTAAAATATTCTTTCCACGGAGGCCATGTTGAAGTCATTATATCAAAATGCAAAAAAAATAAATCAAATTCACCCATTCATAAATAATTGAACGACTAACAAAGTTGACTTGCTAAAATTAGAAACTTACCAAGAATTGCTGATCCAACAAAAAGACTCAAGGAAACAGAAGTGAAGGTCGAGAATCTCTGTGAATTAACCACAAAAATGACAAATAATCAGTGATTCAGTGAATGCAAGGTAACACCACTGAATAAGATATTCAATCCATCATGTCACGTATGTACGTAACTATAAACTTTGTTCCGCATGGACAAATACAAGTTTGGACAATACATATTTTGGACCGGAATTTGGGTATTTCCACAAGTTAAAAAAGTATGATGTATTACCTCTTTCCGAACTCCAGGGAAGATTATGACGAATGCGATGAATAGTGTGAAGAAAAGGACGTAAAGACTAATTGTGGGGACATCCCCTGTAATTTAATAAATTGCAAACATTAAAACATTTATTGAAAATATTACTACAATATAAATAAACCTTACCGGTTACTGGTGTTCTATTACTATAACTATAGAAAGTAGGTCCGCCGTCGGCCGTGCGGAATGCGTCGAACCACCCACGCATTATACTTGGGCAGTTTTCCACCAAAGTATGCAACAACCTTCTTCACCTGTGAGAACTGAAGTACAATATTTTAATTCATGTATTGCAAACATAAATAAATAAAAATTATGTAATGATTTCCTGGAATCTAAAGTCCTAATATTTGTAGAGAATGAAGTATTACTGACCAAACCATTCTCAAAATATAACGTCATCAACCTTCCAGTGATGCAATTTTTCCATTTGCAATCTCAACTAATCGTTGCAAAATTGCAAATCACTTTTTTAGAATGAAAAACCAGCGTGGGCAATGACTTTAACAATACCTTGTTCAGATATTTAAATTACAAACGTTTACTTTAAGACAGAGACAGTGAAATTACATAGTTTAAAATATAAAAATGGTTATTATTAGAAATGGAAAAAGCTTAAAATAAAAATAAAAAAAGTTAGCAAAAATAAGCAGTAGTCAATATGAATAGCTGCAATTAATATTTCAGATGTTCTAGACAAATTGAGGCACATGTAAACTTTTCTTGAGACATAAAATCAATCAGAAAGTTGTAATTCTAGTTATCCAGTAAAACCAGCGACTTGAAGCATCAAGGTTGAATAACAACACATAAACGAAATGGTACAGATATGGACTGTGATGTGATGATGACTTCTAAATTCTGCAGAAAACTAGTTAGAGAAGAATTTTAATCTCCCCTGCAAAGATGTAGCCAAGGTATTGCAAAGAGTCAACTCTTCGTCACAATTACATTAGATAATGAGGATTAAGCAAAGTTGCAACATGGATTTTAATTTTCAAATATCAAAACGTCCAGTCAACATAGATGGCAAACAAATAACTAAATAATTAAAAACCCACAACAATGTCATGTCTTGGGAACCTTGCAAAGATAAAAATACATTCCTCACATGAGCTCTCTTCAATACAGCAAACATATTTGGAAGAATACATTAAATTAAAAAATTATTACAATGCAACGGATGTGAACATGAATAACGTACACATACCCTTCAAACTGCTATTAATTATTATACATTTATTATTAACATTGCCAGTTCCCACCCAATCGTTCAGTTACACGATATTTGGGCTTTTTAGTAAAATTAATATAAAAATGGCACGATTGTGAAACTATACATATTCAAGAAAGACCCATTTGATTTACGTTATTGACATCTGTAACACGTACTTGACAAAATATGAATACATGCACTGATTCCATGAGAAAAATGAGACTGGACAGTCTCATTTCAGTTCTTTCAGTTCTTTTTAATATACAGAAATAGAAAGGTTCAAAATACTATTAATTTGCTACATTTTACCACTAAAGCTATTTTTTATGAAAAAGGTGTGAACCCAACAATGCTTACTGCTTTAACTTTGCATTCGAAGTCTAATAACTTGTTTAAAAGGACTCAGCACAAAGCAAAAAGAATAACTTACAATTTCTATTGACGTCAAATCTCCAGCACAAATACAATAAAACTATTCTTCTGTTTTGAGAATAAAATAATTATAAATAAATATAGCTTTACTAACTTGACTAACTTCACAAAAAACAAACAAAACCTTTGAGATTGAATCAGTGAAACGTGTGCTATGGCTTTAAATAATTGGCATAAATATCCGGTGCTTTTGCAACGTCTGATGAGGAACTGAGTATTTTGACGATAGTTTCACTAATAGTCATTTGGCAATATAGTGACCCTCAAACAACCACCTCAAAATCCCTCATCAGCAGCAGGACCAAGGTCTCCCATACCTTATATATGAAATCTTTCATTACATTACCTACACCATTGCAATCATCGAAAGCAGTAATTCATGCTAGTTCTTGCAACAATGCAAAAGATCTGGATTGTATGCTTACTGGATTCTCAAACCCTTGCCTTTTACTACAGATAGTCAAGTCGCCCTTGAATTACCTTTGGATACAATCCCCGGGTCATTGGTCTTCAGATTCATTTCCTATTGCATTTCGTTCTTCCTTCCTTCCTTGTTACACAAAAAAATGATCTAGACAATAATCATTTTGATGATTACTTCTGAATTATATATGCAATAACACTAATTTTACGACTGGATTGATATTAATCTTTAATTTTCATACATTTACTTTTTCCTCCACTCCTTTATTATTTTGCTCTTACACTTGCAGCAATGGTTAATATTTCTCATTAAATCCAACAGGTAATATCTTAAGATACATATGCACATATACATATACATACCTATACATATATTAATTCTACTAAAACCTTCAAAAATTTAGTACAATTATATCTATTTAGAAAGACAGGTCAGTCATAGATTATAAATTTAATTCGTGTTTTTTAATTTTAATTGTGTGCAAAATTGTGAACTTATTGTTTGAAATGGTTACAATTAAATGGATTTTTAAATATGCACGCATAATATGCTCGCTGCAATAAAGTCAAAACATTTGTATTCAAACCTGCACCAGTTAATAAACAATTCACTTTCGGTTTTGTTTCACTCTTTGTTATGGCTAACAGGGAGTTATTTGTCAATTGTAATTATTTTACAACTGAAATTAAACTATAAAACCTACTGTACAACTAGATTATGTACACATTACATTGTAAATACATATTGTAACCAAAGCCAGGGATTTTCATTTATCACATTTGACAAAACAAAACAATACAATTGCTAAATCTGTATCATCAAAATATCATATTTGAAAAATCAATAACGCGATTGCAAAAATGTCTAACTTATTTCAGTTTCCTGGTAAGCATTCACTTTCACAATCAGAATCAATCCTTTGCACGTTTGCAGATTTAAAAAGAATAAAGTCATCCAAATGTTTGAATATTACGTAGACTTTCATTGTAGAGATTTTAAATGGATATATTTATGTACATAATAAAACTCTAAACGACAGTAACAATGTCTAATCACACAATCATTTATACGTACCTAAATTTTCAATGACCAGTGACACTCAACACACACCCATGCGGAAATGATCACAAATTCATCCATCAATATGGTGCTTGAAAAGAGCCTATGCATATTTTAATTTTAATAAGATTATATTTAAGGGAATTAACTTCTTAACAGAGCGTCAGAAGTAAGCTGTTGAAATGTCCATCATTTTATACAAATTATAGTCATAAACCTATAATATGATGTCAGAAAATTCTACCTTGAACCAATTTATTTTTGCAAATTCTTCCTTTCATCCCCCACTTTTAGAGTTATAAAACTCAGTTGTGACAACCCTTACGTTAAGTTCTGTGCCACATCTTCATCTGAAATCTCATGAAATCAATGTCAAGTTAAAATGCATTTATTTACTCCCATACAACAATACACTAAAGATGTTATCACATGCAATAGCTTACACGCACAATTAACCCAAACTTGAAACAATGCAAGCTGAGTAATTGTATGTATGTATGTATCTTATTCATTAAAAAGATGTAAGATTTAAACCTGAGTGTTGCAACTTATCTCGTAAACGTTGCATGTGTGTGTGGTTCAGGTTCACCTTATTTCAGCATTTTATCTCCAAGTGAGAATTAGTCTACTTTTTTTCATTGTAAGGAGAATCAAATTGGAGTTTTTTATTCTCTTTTATACAGGTTTGTGCAATTTACATTGGGCTTAAATTTATTTACCAATCGACCTTGATGTCGGAATTGATAATCAGATTCAATTACCAATAAAATTGTAAACTTGGTATTGCATCGTATGTACTATATAATGTATTAGCAAACCATAGTAAACACTAATTAATTAGGCTTGAATTTAGAATTAAAACAAATCTATTTATAGCATTCATGTATGTACATGTTTATATTTACTCGGAATTTTACCAAGTGTATTGTCTAACTGTATTTACTAAGTATATTCGGATTTGCCTAATTGATGCTAAGTTTTGTAACAAATATTTTGTCATAAAACTGAAATCATTGAAGTACAACAGCCAAAAGATTGGTCAATACTCTCAAGCTAAATTGTTACGGTAAATTGTATGTTTAGTAAACAATTCCTAATTTAAAAGATGAACAAACGAAACAAATACCAACCGCAATAATTTATGACTTGCTAACAACTGACCAGCATTATAAAATATGTATTTACTATTATTGAGAATGTGTGGGCAAATGAATTAAGGTGATGGTCTTAATTGCAATCTTCATTAAACAATGAAAATTAATGTAAATGACCGTCAGTCTACCAAATGTTCAATTATAACGGGTGTGGCGTGTAAATATTCTTGTGAAATTTTAGTAACCATTCACTTGAGAATTGACCGTTTAACATTTGTTAAACTTTTGTTAAACTGCAAATTAATTTGGATCAAATTTATTAATTACAATTTCATACGATGGGGTCGGACATTACAACGTAATGTTACTAATTATTCAGTAGTCAACTACAGACGAGAGTAATATATGAGATCCATGTCCATTCAATTAATTTGCAGTTAGTAGCTTATTTATTATTTATACTATATTGCATTAAAAAATACAAAGTGAAATTTTCATAAAATAAAATAAGGAAATGTGATTACATGATTAAGGTTTGGCATTCGATGGACAAGAAGGGTTAATTCTCTCGTCTCTTTGTTTTCGTTTATCAACCGTTTTGATTGCATTCATACAAACTCATCCCTAGAGAGATTATTTAAAGTTTAGTTTCCTTTTCCTTTGTTCTATACAAAAGCGAACAAGGACTGATCGATTACACAATTGAATGACAAATATTGTCACAACCACGGCACCTGATATGTAGGTGAGAGTTCAGCGAGATCCCTGACATTTCAATTTTAGATTTAAGGTGTACTAAACAATTTTGGGACAGTTCATAATTAGAAAAACCGTCAAAAACGATTCAAAGTACTTATTTATCGATTTGTCACTACTGAAATGCTGTTGATTTCGAAATATAACAGAGCGATGTTAACTGCAAACTAAATACATACAACACTGCATCTGACATTACAAAATAAATGCCTTGATTTTTGAAAGCAGCTTCTTCGTACCTTACAACATTTTGTGGTCATAATATCCTCGACGATGCAAGTATAAACATAAGTTTTTATAAAGATTGTCGTCACCTCGTCACCAGCACAATAATTAGTTCATAGAAGTTTCAATCACTTTAACACCACATTTTAATGAACTTCATATCACCAGTTAATTTTAAGAAAAAAACTCAAATTCCAATATTTTCAGATTGTTGCAAATGACTTAAAGGAGTAACGTTTAGTTACACATGTCAAGTGGTTATTCATCACAGAACTCATCCAACCTCTTGGTCAGTTATGTAATGCAGAGCATGTTTCTTTCGACTGAATAGATATTTAAATTGATATGAAGTAATAGTTGAGAAGCAAAACAAGCCCATAGCCAGCAACTAAATATTTAGCTTTGTTTCCCAGTGCAAGATGTTATATGTATTCTTAAAGTGGAATGAAAGTGAATTGAGCGCATACAAATTATTTAATATCCTAAGGTACCCTGAGGGATGAGGTGATATGCAATGAACATAAACTGCAAAAGAAGTAACCGCACTGCTCCTCAAATTGATAAAGGTAATACCAAATGACAAGTGTAACCCTACCTATGCAACTTTAAGAGTTGTTAAACCAAGTAGAATAATGTGCGTAAACATAATGCATAATGCTTTTCATTATTATTGTTATTCTTATTAAATATTATGATTTAATTTCAATGATTAAGGATTAAGTTCTGTTGACAATATTCACTTTCAAAAATAGAGGTATAGTAATAATGAGCAACATCTTATTAAATATGTGTATTTAAATGGGTGCTGGAATGATTTCAATTTCTGCAATACAATCATTTTTTAAATTGTCCATAATAACGTGCGTAACATGGTTAAATGTAATTCCATTGTCATAATACAAAAATGACAATGTTATTATGTACCTGACTGTTATTGTTATTTAATTTGATAACTTATACTAGTGATTGATAATTTATGGAAATTGGTAGGCATAAAAACGTCAACGACACTTAAGGCGATGGTCAAGTAAAGAATGAATGGAGATGAAGAGATTTTCTGGCAATTTTGACGACAAACAAAAGAGTTTGAAGGCTGTAGTCCACCGAACTGCCTCCAAATAACGAGTAATTTAATAATAATAAAATGTAAAAGCACACGCAATTTTTTAAATCTTTTGTGTATGGTTTCACACTTAAGGAATAATCCCACGTTGTGCAATGTTGATTCATGTGACAACAACATGGACTATTGAGTTGGAATTATTATAATAGTTTGCGTGAGGCGAGGTGAGGCATTATCAAATAACTCAGAGCGACAAGACCAATTATAAATTTTGTTGGAATCTGCGGAAAAGCTAAACCAAATAGTTCATAATTAGCTTTACAATTGTGTGTCAATGTCATGTTTCCTCGAGGTTGACGCCAGATTTTGCTACATTAATTTTTTGTACAAAAAAATTAATGACTGCATATGAATTATGGCTTCTTGGAGTGAAACCGGTGAATAAAACAACAAGTTGTTTTTCAAATTATATTTTAAGAGGAATTTATTTTATTACCTTTTTTGACTGCAGTTGTATCACAGGGACATAATGCACCGCAGATCCACACTTTTATATTCAAAAAGTATCCTTTCAAGATAAATCAATACTTCACTTATTTAGAGCCTTACGTACTTTGCTTTTGTACATGCTTCATCACTGCAAACGCAATTAATAATTACTAAACGCAATTTATGAGGAAAACATAGCAAGATATTTAAGCCCAAACAAATTGCTGTCGCACCAACAAGATGCAGCACATTTCATATGTTAAATACTGTTAGTAGTTGTGTTACTGCAGTGCATTTCGTTGAAAATGTGAGACAAGCAAGGAACATTACAAATTATCATTTCAAAGGCCTTCCTGAAGTAAAGCGGTCAAGGGTTTGTTTTCCTATCAACATTAATTCTACCATTCAATTCTTGTTTCTCATCTTTTTATTTTCCAGTTACATATGATAAATTACACAACCAATTTACAACATTGGTATTGATTTGGCACCTAACACATAAATAAATCAATTCAATTATGTAGAGTACAAAAGTACACTTAAAAGAAAGACCTTTGGCACTTAACAACTGTAATAACAAGTACATATAATATGTGTCATACATGTACATAGGATTTAGGAATAGCCATAAATAATTTAATAAGGATTGCAAGTAAATCTTTTCAAAACATCCATTATGAATTCAAACAATATTCGTGTTTTTCCAACAAATTGAATGCTCGTCAATAAGTAATAAACTTGTACTACATAAATAATAAAATAAATTATGAATCGAGTTTTCGGTATTGAAGGACATTTTTTGGTTAATTTATATATTTGACAAGCTTTCGACTACATACACAGTTTGGTACGTCTTCTTCAGGTCAATTACAATTAATGGAAATGAGAAATTGAAAAATAAAATAAATTAATCAGTCTCCTTGTAAGAGACGATGGATGAAGTCCTTCTAAGTGAATATCTTGAATTTCCAACGGTAGTCCGAGAACCGGAAGCCATTGTTGATGTGGAAACTATTGAACTGCTTCCTCTGCGGTATGGCTCCCCTTTAGTTCCTCTACCTGATTTCAATTTCATCTCTACTCTCAATTTCCTATCAAAAAATTCCCCCAAATTAAAATACCAATAAATTATAAATAAATTATAAAAATTACAGCTTGTCCGTCTTCTTTTCCACTTCCTTGCTTTCCTCTAACTTCATTTGAAGTTTAGTCTCTGGATCTTGGGCTTTTAGGTTTTTCATTGCCTTTTCATAATTAGCCATAATTATGTATTCTACAAACAAAATAAATTAAAGCCACCCCCATTTCCCTAATTAAGGTACCATCAACGTTTTGCTGAACTTCTGGACTCCAGCCCTGGACGATTTTACCAGATCCAGGGGGATCAATATAAAAGAATTTTAGCTTTGATGGTAAGGAGATGGACATTTTTTGTATTAAAATCCAAATAATTCCCAAGCAGAATAAAAAGTAGAATATTTCTTTTGCTTCCGTACTTCCTACGCTCAGAAAGAGTTGTTTTGTTTCAGCCAGTGAGATTTTGACGTCACGTGATAATTCCCGCTCCAACTTTAAATTCCGGGCCTTACCACAAAAGTTGCAACTCCAATCTACAAAAACATCCTTTCCAAAAATGACATTCTGGAGGGCAGCGGGGCTAAAGTAAGATGATTTCTTTTGTTTCAAACAATTATGTGGATTGTACTAGTTACATCAACTACTCGACAATTGCGGCGAGGATTGTTCGAAGGGCGTTGAAACCAGAGGTACGAGTGGATGCTGTAAAACGATCAGATAGTGCCGTCAAAATTACAAAATGGAAGGATGGTAAACCTATTGCAAGTAAGGATGGATAAATGAATAGTGTCAAGGGTTTTATTCATTATTTGGTTTTCCAGAGGTGGACTAAGGGATTCAATTATGAATTAGAAGGAACAAAATTAGTGTATTGCAGTAGTTATGATTAGATTCTGGAATATTGTCAATGAATAAAGAAAGTTGACAAGAAAGTATATTGATGAAATCCTTGGTTGGCAATAATTCAGGGAATACATAACGATTTAAATATATTTTCAATCTTTTTTTAGAGAACAACACGTAGTTTATATATTTTAGGTTTACTTATACTAAATAATTCTGCCTTGGCTTGCTTGAGGAATCACAATAATAAGTTATTAACCAAAATTTTCAAAGTGGTGAATGAAATATGGTAGTTTTCTTCCTTTATTGACTTCTTCACAGGAGGACATGATGCTTTTGGTAAGGGGTCGGGGACCACAACTGAAAACCCCGATTTTACTCACGTAGCTGTGCTTTTTCTGAACAAATTTTAGGAATGCCGTCATATCAGGACGACCAAAGTGATTTATAGCCTTGAGGCCTGTAAACATACTGCGTTTCGACAATCTTTGAAAGTGATTCTCGCAAATGTACTGAAATTATAGAAAAGCGTTACTTGTATGTATGAACACTGATACAAAACTCACCAGCATGGTAGTACGAAGATCAAATTTATGGAAAAATTGTGTAATGAAAATATGTATTTCAAGCACATTGGTCACATCTTTCTTTTCAACATCTCGTAAAACATCAATAAACCACTCAAAGTGGCGATGTGATGGACAAATCCACAAAAAGTAGACCTTGATATTAATATTAAACATTATTTTTTGATGAATAGAATTTGAATATCTTTAAGACATAAGTACCTTTTTACAGGCTACTCCAGAGTATCGGTTTGTTGAAGTACCAAATACCAAATCATTTAGAATTGAAGCGTACGGTGTGACTCCAATACCACCCCCAACCATCACTGCTACTTCGAATTTGTACCAATCTTGGTTACCACCTCCAAAAGGTCCTTCTAATCGAATCTTAAAAACAAAAAGTAATTTTAGCATTTTCACAACTAGTATGAAAAAAGTGTGGAATACCTTTGGACTATCTTCCTCTGGATTATAATTACAAGGATCAAAATAATTCCTCAACTTCCATGTCCAAGGTCCTTGTGCTTTAATATGACATGATAAAAAGTTTTCATGAGGGGCTGACGTCAAGGTAAATGAGTGAAACTCGTGAGGACGAAATGCAGTACAAGCTAATCTAACCCACTGACCACTAAGATATTTAAAATTAGGGGGACGATAGTACTTGATTTTGATAACGTCTGATGGTAACAACTCTGTTTCAAGAATGTCCAATTCCATGTATTTTGTTCTCAATGAGACAACCTTATCTAGAGTGTAAATTATTCCAGGACCAACAAAGAACATCCAAAAGCGTGGAGCTCCTGTCAATCTTGCAAGTCCATGGATGAGACATAGAATATACAGGACAATGTAGAGCTTATGAGCAGAAAAGAAGAATCCATAAGCGTTTTTTCTTATTGTTGGATGAGCAAAGACGAAAATGATTATCATTATTGTGAATAGCAATACTCCTGTGACTCCTGTGACGGTTTCAAAAAGCCAGTAGAAAATTGTTGGCCTAAAATCCGATGGAAATAGCATTTCTTTTGTGAGGCAACGAAGATGTTCCACAGGTTGTGTGGATACGTGGTAGAAATTTACTATATGTCCTACAGTATGGAGTAAGGAAAAGAATAAGGCAGTACATGCCACTATTTTATGAAATTGAATGTGAGAATCTAGAGGGATGTATTGTTGAATTGGAAAGTCTTTTAACTTTGTCAGTAAATTTCTGGACATGGTAAGAAGTAAAAGACTGTAACAGAACGAAAGTGAAGCTGCAGATCCTCTTGTAATTGCAATTCCAACGCCCATAATGTGCCGTAAATCCGTATGTTCCGTCATGAATGAATAATCTGGAATGTGTTTAAAAAGTTACAAATATTCTTTGGCAAAAGTATTTTTAAACTTACGTATGAACCTTTCTACAAATAGTGCAATAGTAATTACATAAAACACAAACAGATAAAAAATATGTTGTCTGTTTTCTTCCAAGAAGGTTGTAATGCAGTCCCACTGTTTTCTTATTTTTGAGCGATACTTATCATGGACTGCTTCAATGTGGAAACTTGTCATTCTGAAAAAAATACATTTATTTGATTAAAGACTACGCACGTTAAGTTGCATTACAATACACATTATATATATATGGTTGTTTATTGTTCTTTTTATACAAACCTTGCCACATTGGTTGAAGTATCTAAAAAGTTTTGCTTGGCCCCTTTACAATCCAATCCAATAGCTACAAAGTCCCCTTTATACTCTTTCATCATCAGTTTAAAGTCTTCATACGTAAGATAATCTTTATTTTCCACGCCAGAGTTTTTGAACATTCCATCAATGAGCTCTGTGACTTCTTCCTTTGATAAACTGTTTGTTTTGGCAATATCCACAAGAGAACGAAGCATTTCGCTAAACTCAGTTTTGTCAATGACTCCATTTCTGTCGTTGTCACACATATCGAAAATGATTCTGAGTTTATCTTCCGTTTTTCCTTTCGAAAACAGGACAACAGTATCCAAAAATTCTTGGAATGATATTCTTCCATCACCATCTTTATCAACAATATTAAACATTTTCTTTACAAACACCGCATCGCCCTTCATTCCCAAGGCTCCAGCAAATTCAGCTTGTGACAACGAGGTTCTCATAACCATTATGACATCTGAACTCACATCTTCCAATTGACGTTTCTCTCCAGGTTTCAAACCAAATGTTAACGAATATGCTTCCCTAAAAAAGTGCTCAAGGCGTTTCTGCCTACGCTCCTTTGTTTCAGCATTCGTCAGCATTGGTTCTCTAAAGGTAGCAAGTGATTCCACAGTTTTCTTCAAACTCTTGAGGAAGGCATCCAATTTTGCCAAAAATTTTGCTCTTGAATGAGTAGAATCAAATTCAAGCACTAAATCATGATCACGAGGAACTCGAACTAAAACCATAGGCTTCTTTCGAACATCTTGGGTAACTTCAATAACTAAGGTGTCAACTCCGCGCAGATTTACATGTCTAATTTTTTCTCCTTTTCTGTTTACAGTGTATAATGCTTCATCTGGACCAAATTTAACTTTTACTAGACGCTTATGATTTTGATGAAGCCATTCTTTGACAATCATTTTATCCACAGATTTTCCATTGTTGTTTTCTTCTTGCTTCATTTTTAATTTTCGTCTTCGGCTATTTTGAAGTTTAACAACTCCATAACCAGCTCCAGCACAAATAATTGGAACAAAACACAAAAACACACAAACGTAAATATAAACGGCTTCACTTCCCTGTAGAAAGAAATCACATATTCACTTATAAATACATTTGGATTTTTTTAAAGAAGGAAATGCAAGTTAAAAATATACCTCAAAGTAATCAAATCCCTTTAAATAACTACATGGTTCAAGGGACGATATATTTAACTGCCTAGGTTGTGGACAAGGGTCTCCATTTTTCCAAAAAAATACATTACTTTGAAGTTCTTGAGGGGCAATGGCTGTGCATTTCACAATAATATCACGAAGTGTAATTTTTTTGATTTCTTCAATTTCATCATTTGTAAACATTCTATAAATAGAGTTGAATTAATTTGAGATATATTTTAAATTCATGGATAAATTGATAAATTACCCATTCTCTTCATTTTCAAACCACAGTCTATCTGCATCTCTTATTCTGGCAAATTGTTCTTTAATAATGGCAGTGAACAAAGGACCTGTCGTTTTGTCATTCAGTAAAAATTACAATAGTGGAAACTAATATGCAATAATAAGCCTATTAGTAAACTTTTTACGTACCAGGACCATCTTGAGATTCCAACATACCTCCCAAATACACATCAATATTATTCAAGTCTCCCTTATAAAGAGCTGACAAATTATTGAAAATTGTTGGCTATAGAATAAGAAGACATCTTAACAATACTGTCATACAGTTAAATGTTTATGTGCAAACCTCTTTCTCGAATAAAATTGGATTGATCTCACTCCAATTAGAGATCCTTTGTAAACCAAAATACTTTCTAACAGTATTATAATCAGGGAGTCCATTGTCCCTTCCTCGCATAATGTTCAAGGCACCCAAGTCTCTTCTCGAGAAATCCATGGGGCCAAATAATCTATCTCTCACATCAGAGCATAGAATTACATCTTCTTTTTCTGCAATTTGTGAAGAAAGTCCTCTTATAATCTCTTCAAAAGATGAAGAATGGAATACATCCTATAAAATCAATTTTAGAAATCAACACAAACAAACAATTAAAATTGAATCTTTACATCAGAGTCCCACCAAGATGCACATAGTCTTATGGCATCACCCCCATCTGCAGCTTTTTTAAAATTGCATTTTGCATCTCTCATGTAAATGCCTGGTGGGATCATTGTATGACCAAATCTAAACGCAGCACTTTGAAAGACATGAGTGATGCCAGGGTGCATATCCGGCTTGTATCCTTCATAACTTGGCAGAGTGGTGTTCATTAATGCAGGCAGATATTCATATAAGATGATGTTCTAAATTTTAAAGGACAAGAATGGTAATAATATAATTATTATGCAATTTTAACATGCAAGCATAACTTATGATGCATTGTTTGCTAAAAGCAACGGTTTCTTATTGTTGCCTTCGTCATAATAGCTTCACCCATTGTCAACTATATTTATACATATGTATTTACTACATTCATATATGCAATAAACACATACATATAATATAATATAATCATGAACAATGATAATGATTCTACTTTGAAAAGTGTTTATCTTCAATGATCCATTAATTGAGCTCTTAATCGTGACACTTAGTTCTATTTGAAGTATTTAGCTGTACTTGTAATTCAATTCATGCAAGGACCAATGCATTATTTGCTCCCATGTAAATAATGTAGAGCATACCTGCATAGTAGCAATTACAAATCTTCTCGCCCGTTGAAATATCTCTTCATCCGTCAAAGTTGGATTCTTTTCTTGAATTTGTTTTGCAACCACATTGTGCCATTTAAAAAACAAAATGCCGAACGACAAAAGGGCTGGGTTTTGATTGCTTCTTGGGTCGCCCACAACTAAAATCATAGATTCATGAAGCATGAGTGTTACAAATTGTTATTCCAACGCTGTCTTGATGACCTTGCATTTATATACAGTAATGAATCAAATGAATGAATGAGTGACAAATTTGCGGTTGTGTTCACACCATTTCAAACAATTCTTGGCTTCACTACAAAATTACCTTCAACAATATGAGCTATAGTTCAAAATAGATTTTGTATAAAGCCAAGCTTTGGAAAGGCCTGCTCAATACAATCGTAAGGTAATTAACATAGGGATACATACAAAAAATCATGGCTTTATAAAGCTTAGATAAAGTCACGGTACTTCCTAGTGCTCCTACGTGCATAAACTTACGAAAGTTTCGCTAAAATCAGTTGACTCATTCATAGATAGTTTCGCTATTGATCTTTGGGTTGGATTTGTGTGCTTTACTAAATATGTAAACATGTGTGTAAACAGAAAATTTAATTTAGGAACAAAACTAAAATTAACAAAGTGAACAATGTATATGACATCATAAGAATCAACGTGTAATTGTTGAATGAGCATTAATTAATGCTTTGACGAAAAATATGTAAATATACAAATGACTTACGGAACATTTTTTCAGGGTCCAGCATCCGTAGAACATGTGGCGATGGAGCACTATTTAATGGTACTCTTTCAGTATTTCTTGGAGGTAACTTTCCTGTGCTATCTGTCCGTAAGGTTCCATTTACAAATGATCTCAATGCTGCAACCCATGCTTCTGATGTACTATAAATAAAACTTCCGTCTATCCAACTAGTTGCTCGATTTGTCTGAAATTATTAAATCGTTGTTAATCAAAAGTCGCTTCTAATCCAAAGTAAATGAATTCTTTGCTTTGATAACAATTCAACGGTGTCGACAGTCAACTGTATTATATTACCTGCTCTCTAGGACGGTTCGGACTTTGTCCTGTTTTTCTGTCATAACCAGCTCGATGAAATGGCATGTAGCGATTTCCTCTGCAGTCAGAATCATACATTTCATCGCATTGATCAATATCAATCCTATGGAATGTGGTATTTATTAGAAAAAAATGACAGTAGTGTGAGCCATGTAATATTTAGTAAGGCTACATTTAAGGCTACGCTTAAGCATATCAAACTGAAACAAAATACATCAAGGAATAACGTAGCTACACACATTTAAGAATTAATACATATTTACTTATGTATGTATGTATATTTGGTGGAGAGATCTTGAATTTGTCACAGGGAAACACGCAAATTTCCTAGGATAGTTCCAATTTTCTTCTTTCTATTGTGGTAAACCACGAGCAACAATAAGTAGGGTCGACCATTAGGAATTTGGACAAATTGAAGTAAAGTGAAATAGGGATCCAAAACCACATTCCTATTCAAAATCAATTGGTCTTGCTGCCCCTTAATGTATTTTGATCCAGTTATAGAAATACTTGTGAATTTAGCCTTACTAAATAGTTCATTCACCATAACTATTCACCATTATTTATTTACCTATGCATTTCAATTGGACACCCAGATTCACTAGCCATAAGAATTTCTGATGAGACAACTTGTCCTAAAATATTCACAAAAACTATCACTCTTCAGCAAAATTAATCTCCCGTTGAAATTACATATAGCACATTTTTTATTGTTTCTGAAAACCAGGAACGCATAACTGAATTTATGTGAATAAACATCTCACCAAAAAATGCGAGCATCGCAGTCCTATTTTTGACTGAGGGAAGTCCATCCTTCCCTTTTAGAAATACTTGACTCAATTTTCTTGGACTTGGACGGTTTTGACCTGCTAACATATAAACACCGTCGGAATAGGCAGGAGGGGCACGACGAGTTAATTGACTATCTGAAAACACAATAATGTCAATTGTTTAATGCTTTTTTGGAGTGTTTGTTTACCGACTGAACCCCATTCGGGATGTGCAAGATTATTGTACCACCCATCGTATCTCTGCTTTTCTGTAAAGCTCTGTCTCCTTACTGCAATGCCAATCAAAAGGATATTAAATAAAAAAGCTTATCATAACAGGAGCTACCATTGTTTCAACGTCAAAACAGTACATTGTGCATCTACAGTAATGTTATTATATGTAAAAATCGATTGCGTTTTATTTTGAATTATTTAGGATGGTGACAGAGCAATTTGACCAAAGATACAGATTAAAGATATGATAAACAGCAATAAAATGTTGAATGGATCGAGGAACACATTATATTCTGCCTTTTAATATTAAGATGTTTTAGTATTCGAAATTATCGATATACCTGTGACGAACGCTTTTATTTACGTTTGTTTTATATTTTATACATTCGACCTTTGTAATCATCATTGTAAATGAAGTGCTCTGGTGCATTTAAATGTTTTGACTTGCATGAGTAACTTGCATTATACATTATTTTACTGGGAACTGGATGATATCCTTCATAATTATTCTGACATAAAGTTAAATGTAATATGCCTATTTGTTGTTCCTAAATATTTCAACTCATTTGGTATTCATTTGCATTATTGAACCTAATTTTTATCTCAATTTATAAAAAAGAAATTGAAGGTGGGTTTGCTATGTCAGGGACTCATAAATCATGTAATCACACTACCAAGCACCTGCAAAACTTAAGAAGAACAATGTTAATATCAGATGCTCACAACTTTATTAACAATTCAATTCCTACCGCATGAACAGCGAAAATGATAAATGAGTTACCCTTGACTTGTAGCGTTATTAGTTATAATAGTTATTCAAATTCAATGCATGTATGCAAATACTGTGTCTCATTCTCATCTGATTAAAGGCTTGACAACATTTCATCACACATTCACATCGTGCACAAAAGTTTGCAATTTGCAGTCTACAATCTGCAAATTGCAAGTTTTGACGGAGGATAAGGATGATATTGACGTTGATGTACTTTTATTTTGTATGTGGAAGACGATTATGAATAGGTTGAGTTTTGCTATCGTTGGAATTTTATGAGACGATGCAGTCTTTGTTTGCCGTGTGAAAATTAACTTCAACAACATCAGCATTGCAACCACAAGATGATATTCATAGTCATTAGTTTACACTAATTAAATATCTATAATTTTACATACAGCCAAATTAAAGGGTACATTTTTGTAATTGCATCATCATAATCATGCAAAGCAATAAACGTAAAGTAGAATAATTAATTAATAAATTATCAATAAGTCAAAAATAATGTTTGACAATTCGTGTTGCTTTAGATTGCAAAGCACTTTTTACTTGCAAAGTCAACAACAAAGTTGATGGCATTCCGTACTGTCTATGTACACATTATAACATACATACATTTGCATTATATGTGAAACGCGAGAGAGTTTTGTGAACCTTTACTTTGAAATTTATAATTTGAAGACCCTTCTTCGAGACTTTGGGAACGCTACCCACTGCTTTAAGTGAATGACGTGTGATGATTGGATTGCTTACGATGTTGATTAATATACATAAGTCGTACAACTATTTGCTTGTATAAGTGATTTCAATGAGGCTTTTTATGCTTAAGGGCATAAGTAAGTACATGTACGTGCCCTAGTTTCATTACAAATTAGCAAAGTGCAAATATTTTGATTCAAAGCTGTCTGGTCCTTCTTCGCTAGACAATAGTCGATTGTTGACTGATAAGCATATTTGTTTGTAATATTAAATGGTAAATGGCTAAAAACAAGATTCTTAGCTTTATTATGACCCGCAATAAACCCCTATACACATTTTTACGAGTTTGATACCGTTTAAATGATTGTTAAGTCATTTATTGTTGAGCCAATTGGACAGGAAAGAAATACGTATGTATGTATTCTAATGTAGATATTTTATTATTATCTTCATGTACTTAATTATTGAAATGCTCAGGGTTGGGTTCTACTAGTCGGTTTAGTTAATATTATAAAGCTCACACATTTGATAAAAAGATTTAGATTCAAAGTGTCAATTGTAATTGGTGTTTGCTATACTATAGTATAGTATGATTTTAATTTAATATAATTCAATCAGACTAAAATCATAGAATCAAATATTCAATAAAAAGATTTTGATGGCACCATTAATTTCCGAAGCTTCATTCATATGTATAACGTTGATCATGCATGATATTAATTTAAAAAAATACTGAATAATAATATCTATCATTATTGATAGAATGGCTTCAATGATTACAACTAATCAGCTAAAATAAGGAAACGCTCTGACTTTTATTTTTTTACATTGAAAATATTTAAAAGCTTGAGTTCAATGTTACGCTTCAGTTTTGGTATCTTGGTAGCTGTGTTTTGTGGCATAATAATAATAGCATTATGCATTATAAATATTATGGGGTAACTACTACTTCAAAACATGTGTCAATAAACCGTTGAATATATGAATAATACATAAAGAAAAGGTTGGACTTCACAAACATATAATTCTGATTTTACGAGCTACTAATTACAGATGTATGTATGTGGAAAGTTTTGATCCGGTTATTTAATCTTTATCAACCTGGTCATTCACCAGTTTGCAGAAAGTAATATGATATATGTCGAAAGTCAATCAATCTAATTAATTGATACACTTATTATGTTCCCCTATAAATCTATTAGATACATATGCTATCTGTGATCTCCAATAAAGGTAATATGATATGTATAAAAAATTAAAACAATATTCATGTATTAGAATATATGTAGATATATGAACATTTACATTTCATTTAAAGTCCATAAAATCTTATGTGTCTCCTAATCAACTCTCTAATTTGTGGTGATATGAGAGATGTTTTGATGCTTCTTTTATTGGCAAGCTTTTATTGACGGCTTGAGATCTTGAAAATGATCTCAATCTATACGTGTTGTGATTAAAGCTTAACTAGTTTTGGTAGTTGTTGAATCATAATTCATATAACCAGTGTTAAAATGATATCAACCGCAAAATCACATTAAACATTTTATTAATTCATATTCAACGGACAAAATTGAAAAAAATGATTTGTAATTTTTCAATTTCACATCCATCAAGATTTTCAATTTCAGCTTAAATTAAGGTAGACAACTATGCTTTAGATGTTTACAATTTTAAATTGCTCTTCGTGTAGATAAACTGACGCTATATGTACTGACCTTTTGCACCTAAGGAGTGGTTGAAAATGTCCACTCCCACCCAACAACAAATTACATAAAGTGCTATAAGCTTTCATTTCTCTAATAATGTATTTAAATAAATCAACAGTTTGAAAAGGACATTCCTTTCAACATACACATGCACCTTAATTTACCACTCATATAAACGACTACATAGTCAAGTCTTCTCTACAGGTTAAAGATGTTGAATATTACGTATTTGGTTGTGTAACAATTTCAGCTAGAGTTCAAATTGCAGGTCGTTGGTTGGAGACATGGATATATTTGAGGTCTACCTATCTCTCGGAAGCATATCAATTAAGATTTGATGGACGACGACAAGGTAGGCAACTCATTTATAAAAGTCCCCATTGCTCTCATTATCTCCCTCTCCCCACTTATCAACCTCAATTAAAAAAGTTAATAAGGAATTTTTAAGGTCACTAAATGACTAAATGTACAAATCTAGAGTGAGTTCCTAGAAACAATCGTCACACAAACCATGTACCCTTATAGCAGAAACTTATTGATGGCTAAATTAGCTATTCAAACTCACTATGAAGACTATGAACTCACTATTACAATTCCATGCGTTAGCATCATTATTATTTTAATTTCAATAATCTCTAATTACAAGATGCTTTAACGTTCTGTAACCGAATGTCAAAACATCTTGCTCTAGTCTAATTACTGTTATTCCTAATATTGTTATTGTGGTTATTATTCAGCAATGATTTGCATCCATTTGTTGGCAATCTACATACATTCATGCACAAGATTTTGCTCAGAGAGCAATGATTTTATCGACATCAAATTTTTATTTATAATTTAATACAATAAATGATTGCCTTGTTATTCCAGTGCTACAAGTAGTTAATCTAAATTAAGGGACGAACATAAATTCAAGATGCTGTGATAAGAAAGTTATGACTCTGAAGCAACAGCAAAGGCGTGGTGGTTACATTAAGTACCTTATTATGCACGGAAATATCAATATCTTTAGCATTTATGACGACTGACCCTATCACGACTACCGTTTCTGAAATCTATATAATTGAGTCAAGATAATGTGAACAAAAGTAACAAAGACCTTGTAATCTCCCCCTTTGGCTAGACATTTTTTAAATATCTGCAGTTATACTAAATAGATATAGTACAGATTTAGAATCAAAAAAAATAAATTAACAAAGTTTCATTGTAAAGATTCAATAACTGAATAAAGGATTATGAGGCAAAATTGCTTTGTGGGAGGCGTTTTATTCTCCTTTGCTCGCAAATCGATTTTTTGTCTAAACTTTCTTTATGATTATTTTTTATGATTAATCCTTTGAAGAAAAAATATGTAAAGTTGAATTACATATTCATGATTGAAATGATTCTAAAAGGTCGAAGCATTGTACATAATGTATAATCATATATCCTGTTCATATAATATCTATGTGATTCTTGATCATCAACGTTTGAAAATTCAATTATACAATCAATGCAAAATTTCAGCTACATACATCTTTAAATTTTTTATCCATGTTTTCCATGTGCGCAGCATTTGATAGGTGTAAACAAGATGATTAAAACGAATATTTTTGAATATGCATGTGATACAAAAATATGATGAGAATTGAGAATAATCCCGACTCAATCAATCTGAAGAACCAAGGAATTATTTAATTATGGTTCAAGAAATATTTAATTGCAACCTTATTCGTAAATTATGCTGCTTCTGGCATTTCTAATCAAGTAAAGTGTAAAATTGATCCACCCATTTATAATTCACCTCAAGCACAGTAATTGTGGTAAACATATTGATAAATCGTTATTATTCTGTTCAACTCAAAACTAAATACCATAAGCTTTTTAAGCTTTTATTGCTCAAGCACTTTTTTCTCATTCTCTCACTTTAATTTATTCACTAATCCCCAATTTTGTACAAGATCAAATAATGATGAATCTAAAATCCAAACCTCTTAAATCTGTGACACGTGAGGTGTAGCCTTTTAATAATTAATTAAAGTGTATGAACAAATCATTCCATTGATTCCATGTACAATCAGGCGGAACTGCGAGGTTATGCACATAGTTTCCTCATTCCTTCCAAATCTATATTTTGTGTTGGTAATAAAACTGTGCTAAATGTCACAAAAAGGTGTAAGAAGAAGGCAGTAAACTTTGATTCAGTAATTAGCAGGAAGTTTCATGCAAGAATATGCAACATCACTCAAACGCTATTGTGTTTGAAATTTGATTGCTGCCATTAAATTAAAGGATTAAATTCCAATTCACTGATCAACATCAAAATTGCAATAAGTATTGCTCCAAGGTCGAACTATTTCTTTTAAACCCTTTCTTTACTCGTCATATACATATTATCTCCTCAAACGATAAAGACCAAGCAGCAACTAATAAGTTTTGCTTGTAATGACTTTATTTTCCCATCCTTCACGATGTAGGATGTACCAGCGGAAAATTGGTACGAATCTTTGTATTAATCGCTAATTATATTGTAATAACCAAATCATGAATTCATACAAAACCCTAATGAATCTTAAATTTCAAGATCATGAGCAAAACATGATTCGTCATTCATCTTTAACATCCTGAACGATGTTAGGACAATAAAGTATATTTTTTCTAACTCCAGCACTCATGCAAAAATCAAATAAACCTAAACAAAAGATTCTAATTATCCAGTGCCCTTGTATTTCCCATAAAAATCAATCATCAATACCGGTATGAATAAAGGTTTAAGAAGTCAATTCATTCACCCCGTTTTGCTCTAAATACGGACAGACGGAAGGTTACGTTGTAGCCCCAACTCGGGCTACAAATTTCCAACATTGGAGGAATACTTTAAAAATAAAGACTTACGACTTTTGTGGACTTCATCCTCAGAATCAATTTTCTCAGCTGCAGTTTCTATTGCAAAAGCCAAACTTACAAAGAACAGCACCACAACTAAATTCCTTATCATCTTGGTTGTAGCACTTTGTCCCTTAAATTGATTTTAGAAAAACTCCTTCTTTGAGCTGAACTTTGAAGTAACTTTAACACAGTGTGATGATGTTTCGGAAGGAGTCATCTTTCAACTAAAATAAATTCCCTTTGAAGAGGTAGTAGAAGCAAGCCTCAATCCATTACAGATTTGCTCCTTCAATACAAGCAGGAGGTCTCACATTGTAAGAAATCACAAAATTTATAAATCATCTCCTTCCATACCCC
>JAAOWG010000269.1:0-26495 GCA_036491945.1 Paranurophorus simplex
ACTCAAACAAAAATAAAAACTTCCTTACAAATAAATACACATACTTGCTATTGTAAGGATTGATATCTTGAATCGGCATCACTGGTCCACTTGAATCGCTTCCACCAAATGCCACATCATGCTTACGTTTAGCAGGACTAGGCGCAGGAGGCCCACGGCCATAACCATTATTATTATTCATACTCGCTCCGGTTTCCTGCATCCCTGCGATTGAAAACAATCAGTATTTATTTTTTAAATCCTTTCCACCGTCAATGGCTGGCAGTACCTCCTCTAAATTGTTGAACCATAGGCATAGGTCTTGGAAGACCAGCCTGCTGTGTAGCAATTCCACTATTATTTCCTCCCTCAATAAATTGAATAGGATTTCCGATCCGTTCCTTAACTTCGGAGCCAACGGCTAAAACGGTAATTTCCAAAATAATCAAGACTCGCCTACAACCAGATTACATCTCATAACATTATATAATCCACCTCCAATTCCCTTACTTTCCATTCACACAGTTACAAACCACCTTATCACCACGGATAATACAAAAATTATGAAGCTCATTGCTGGGAATCATATAATTCAGTTGGGTAGCCAACATTGCAAAAGTATGAGAGTGTGTTCCATCTGAAATGTTTAATCTGTAGCGATCACTTCCTCCTTGTCCTGCAATCTTCTTAAATCCCTTTAAACAAAAATCATTTCCCCTTCATCCTTCCTTTTATATGAATTTTTTTTACCAATATCTGAACCACCGGCTGATCCACTTCCTCCCCATTCATCAATTTCTATACAAATCAGAATAAATCTCTTCTAAATCATTGAAACAATTATAATTCCATACCATCACCGCCCCCTCCGTCAATTTCCAATTTCCAGGCATTTTTTTATTCCAACGCGTGAAAAAACGTGAAAAATTAAAAACGATCCAACAAAGAAGTTTTTTTTCCCCCCAATGTGTTCCCACAATCTGAAGGATCAAACATAGAGAGCTGTGAATGAATGCCCCTTTCTTTTGTGTCTATTTCTCAACCCCAACGTCCGACTCCTTGTATTTAAACCTTCCCTTCAAAACATGATGATTCATCTTGTGAGTGCTTGTGTTTTATAAAGCTTTTACAAAAAGAGAGTAAAATGACAGGCCGTGGTAAAGGAGGAAAGGGTCTTGGAAAAGGGGGAGCTAAACGTCATCGTAAAGTACTTCGTGATAACATCCAAGGTATTACAAAACCAGCCATTCGTCGTCTTGCACGTCGTGGTGGGGTCAAACGTATCTCTGGACTTATCTACGAGGAGACGCGTGGGGTTTTAAAAGTCTTTTTGGAAAACGTCATTAGGGATGCCGTCACCTATACTGAACATGCTAAAAGGAAGACCGTCACGGCCATGGATGTCGTGTACGCTTTGAAACGACAGGGACGTACACTGTACGGATTTGGGGGTTAAACAGCCTCAACATCATAAACATCTTGTAAATTATAACAACAACGGCCCTTTTAAGGGCCACCATATATTCCAAAGAGCAAAAAATAGTAAACAAGTAAATTATGAGTTATAGCAGTATTAATGTTTTCAATAAAATAATAAGTTATTAAATTGTAATTCCGGCTGCATCAACATTATTGATTTAATTTACAAGTTTTTTTCTAGCGTTTGAGCATTCAAAGAGTAATGGCGTCGCGTCCACAACCTGAATTGAAGGGGATGGCTTAAGAGTTGCGTTGGTCCCTCTTCATGTTGTAGGTGCGGGGTATGGGATGTTCGTCACCTCATCATAAAACGTTCCCCTACTCAACCTCCTTATATAAATAGAATTTGGGGAAGGGAGACTTCATTTCATTCAATTGTTACACTCACAAAGATTTAGACTTGCTTCATCATGCCCCCTAAAACTGGAGGAAAAGCGTCAGGGAAAAAGGCCGTCTCAAAATCCAAAAATATCAACAAAGGTGAAGGGAAAAAGCGTCATAAGAAAAGGAAGGAATCTTATGCCGTCTACATTTACAAAGTATTAAAACAAGTTCATCCTGACACTGGAGTCTCATCCAAAGCAATGTCCATCATGAACTCCTTTGTGAATGACATTTTTGAGAGGATTGCTTCAGAGTCCTCAAGACTTGCACATTACAATAAGAGGACAACAATTACGTCTCGAGAAATACAAACAGCCGTTCGACTCCTTCTTCCAGGAGAATTGGCCAAACATGCTGTATCTGAAGGGACAAAAGCCGTCACAAAGTATACGTCATCAAAATAAAAAAATAATTATTTTCTCCTTATTTCAACGGTCCTTTTAAGGACCACCAAATAGTCCAAAGAGCAATTTGTAAACAAGTATTATAAAGTTTAAATAAAATCTTAATAATAACCAGCCCTGGATTAATATGAGACGTAATAATTCATTTTTGATGGATTAATTCCCCCCAAAAAAAAACATTTCCAGGAATATTACGATGTAAAAAAAAGGAATAATTGGGGGACCACCCGACCCTCAAAAAAGAGGAGAGAACAAGTTGTTTGAGTTCTACTACTCAACTGCGTACTCAACCCTCTCCTATAAAATCAAGCTTTCCTTCATTTCATTCCATCATTCATCCATTGGAAGTTGTTCTGTTCACATTTGGAATTTTAATTGAAATGTCTGGACGAGGTAAAGGCGGAAAAGTTAAGGGGAAAGCGAAATCTAGATCCAGTCGTGCTGGCCTTCAATTCCCTGTTGGAAGGATTCATCGTCTCCTAAGGAAAGGGAATTATGCAGAGCGTGTGGGTGCAGGGGCTCCCGTCTATTTAGCCGCTGTGATGGAGTATTTGGCCGCAGAGGTGTTGGAATTGGCTGGAAATGCTGCTCGAGATAATAAGAAGACCCGCATCATCCCTCGTCATCTTCAACTAGCAATCCGTAATGACGAGGAGCTGAATAAACTCCTTTCTGGGGTGACCATCGCTCAAGGAGGAGTCCTTCCAAATATTCAAGCTGTCCTCCTCCCAAAGAAAACTGAAAAGAAGAGTGCTTAAATGTGGGAAACTCATCATCCTTTTTTTAAAAAAAATAAAACAACGGCCCTTTTAAGGGCCACCACATTATCCAAAGAGCTATAAAACAATCTCATATTGATCTCGTACTGTTTCTTTTAATTTGAAGATGTTTGAGCTAATTTGACAATAAAATTATTGTGATGCCTTGTTTCATTGATTTGTCATCCTTTGGTTTATATCCCTCTCTCTAGGACATAAATCCAAAATCAAGTTAAAGGATGACCTAAAAGGATTTTAGAAAAGGGAGAAATGAACAATGGAAAAGGGTTGAATCCAATTTTAAAACCCCTACAAATAAATGTTGATCCCTGATGAGAGTAGGGTCTTGTTATTTGAATGGTTCCAACGTTGCCTTCCACCTTCCAACCCCAACCACCCAGTACTCACAAAAGTTGAGGGGAACTCCAACACCCAATATAAAAGGATTTCCAACACAAACAACCCTCATTCTAGTTTTATCCATTGAGCCAACAACGTGTATACAAAGTTGGTACGAAAATGCCACCCAAAACTGGAGGAAAAGCGTCGGGGAAAAAGGCCGTCTCAAAATCCAAAAATATCAACAAAGGGGAAGGGAAAAAGCGTCATAAGAAAAGGAAGGAATCTTATGCCGTCTACATTTACAAAGTATTGAAACAAGTTCATCCTGACACTGGAGTCTCATCCAAAGCAATGTCCATCATGAACTCCTTTGTGAATGACATTTTTGAGAGGATCGCTTCAGAGTCCTCAAGACTTGCACATTACAATAAGAGGACAACAATTACGTCTCGAGAAATCCAAACAGCCGTTCGACTCCTTCTTCCAGGAGAATTGGCCAAACATGCTGTATCTGAAGGGACAAAGGCCGTCACAAAGTATACGTCATCAAAATAAAAAAACTAATTATTTCTCCTTATTTCAACGGTCCTTATAAGGACCACCAAATAGTCCAAAGAGCAAAAACAATTATTTCGACTTTAAATAAAATGAGTTATTGCATAAATGATAAATAACCTCGGTCTTAGAAGAAATTCCATTTATTGTTTAAATTGTTGCCGATGGTATTGCCAAAATTAGTGAGCTAGTGCTCAAATTTTAAACTCCCTAATACAAAAGCATGAACAGTGTTTTGAATAAGAAATTGTTGAGTTTTAAACTAAGCCACATCCATTCTATCTGGATCTGGCTCGTCAACATCAGCTTCTGGGGGTGGAGGTGCGTCCTCTTCATTATCTGGGGCAGCTACAGGAGCACCTCGACCCTTACGTTCAGCAGGATCCAATAAGTTCAAAAAACGATCGGCTGCTTCATCATCAAATCCAGTGAATTCCACATCTTTCCCCACAACTCCAATGCTAACATTCTAAAATAAGGAATATACATATTACTTTTTTTCTACACTGATAACTAGTAGGATTAATGGTAAATCTCACCTTATTAGTCAGTTCCATCTCAGCTGGAAGCGTATCCCTCAAGGCACGTAAAGCATGGGCAACCAATTGATTTAAATCGGAATCCGCAAACTTGTCCAAATTCTTTTCCAAATATGTACGAGCCGACTGTGACCTTGCTCCTATAGCCATAGCCTTACAATCATAGTAATTAGCTGAAGGACACGTTTGATAAAGATGAGGACCCTTTGAATCATATCCAACGACAAGTAATCCAACTCCATAAGGACGTCGATCATATCGTTGGGTAGATAACTGCATTTTATTCCCCAATTGATTCATTAAACGGCCAATAGGCAATGGAGCATCTCGAGCATATTGGTAATTCAAACATTCCATCCTCATCCACCTCACCATAAGTCGAGCGTCTGCCGTTAATCCTACAAACGTTTAAAAATCTTAGATAACTTCTTCTATCCCCCTTCCCTTGTCTTGTATAATGTAATAGACATAATAGAAGCCTTTCGACCTTTCCTTACCAGAAATTGAAACTCCCATGTGTTGATCTACTGGAATAATTTTCTTTTGATGTGCTGCAAGATCAGATGAAGCTCTTTTAAGTGCTACAACGACGGCATGGTTATCCGACTTGAGTCCAACAGTAGCTGAGCCCTGTTTCACGGCTTCCATTGCATATTCTACTTGATGAAGACGTCCTGCAGGGCTCCACACTGTGACATCGCTATCGTACTGGTTACGAAACTACAACACATAATTCCCATTAACCACCGGTACTCCCGAAATTTTAAACCAAATCAAACTTTAAAAAATATTACCATTTTTTCCTTCCCTTGCAGCAGAAATTCAGAAATTGAAACTCGAGTCTTTTCAAATGTCAAGCCAACCTCAAGAAAGTGCAACTCACTCTAGAAACGTGTTGGGGTATGTTGATACTGAAGCGCCAATTTTAAAATATAGCTTGTCACCCTATTCTCAAAGTTGTAGCGTTTGGACAATTCCTCCCGAAATTCCGGAAAGTTGAATTAAAAAAAAGTAAGTAAAGGGATGAAGGGGGAGGTGATTTAATTTTATTTGTAGATTTCAAGATGCCTATTGAAGTTCGAGAAGAGGAGACAATTGAGAAGAATCCAAATCTTCAACTTGCTCAGTATAAATTTCTTTTGGAACAACCAAGTATTTCTGGACCACTTTCCAAAAAGGAGATTGCTACATTGTTGTTGGATGTTATTCAAGAACAAAGGATGACTCCGTTTTACACAGAGATGGTGAAGGATCTTGCAAATATTTATGAGGATGTTAAGCTTCCTGAGGATAAAATTGAGGAAATGAAGTTGGAGAATACTCAAAAGATTCAAAATTATGATGCTTATATTGAAGATGCTGAAAAGAATTTAACAGAGATGGAGGTTCGAGAGAAAAACTTACAAAAGGCCGAGTATCTTTGTAGAATTGGGGATAAAGAGGCTGCTATCGAAGCATTTAGAAAAACTTATGATAAAACGGTATCTCTTGGACAGCGGTTGGATATTGTTTTTCATTTGATTCGGATTGGATTGTTTTATACGGATCATGATTTGATTGCTCGAAATATTGAGAAGGCAAAGACACTTATTGATGAGGGTGGGGACTGGGATAGAAGGAATAGGTTGAAGGTTTATCAAGTAAGGGAAGGAGAGGAGAATGTCTCTTTTTTAATCAATTTTTTAAACATTTGTTTTAGGGAGCCTATGCTATGTCTGTGAGAGATTTTAAAACTGCTTCAACTCAGTTTCTGGATACAATTTCCACCTTTACTTCCAATGAACTCATGGAATATACTGAATTTGTCAAGTACACTGTCATTATGGGAATGATTTCTATGCCTCGGAATGAATTGAGGGATTCAATTATCAAAGGGGCGGAGATTCAAGAAGTTTTGCATTCTCAACCTCAAATTAAAGGATTTTTGATGTCATTGTATGAGTGTCGGTATGCTGAATTTTTTCGTCATCTTGCAACAATTGAAATTGTAAGTAAAAATGATTCCACTGTTTTTATTGATTTAATTTTTATAGCAAATGAAAGAGGATCGTTTGTTGGCTCCTCATTATCGTCATTATGTGCGAGAAATGAGAATCAAAGCTTACACACAGTTGCTTGAATCTTACAGCAGTTTAACTCTAAAATACATGGCTGACTCATTTGGAGTAACAGAGTCATTTATCGACCAAGAACTTCATCGATTTATTGCTGCTGGCCGACTTCATTGCAAGATTGATAAAGTTGCAGGTATTTTAACTTTGAATTCCCTGGCCTCAAACAAACATTATACAATAATTAAATTGAATTCTAGGAGTCGTCGAAACCAATCGTCCAGATAATAAAAACTGGCAATATCAATCAACAATTAAGCAAGGAGATATACTGTTGAATCGAATCCAAAAGCTTTCCCGAGTTATTAACATCTAAATTTATATGAAAAATAATAATTACAAAATTGTATTAGCAATTTAATCACATTCTACTTTTTCACTACTCGACCAACATGTAAACATACCAAAAGGTAAGGAGAATTGCGCCAAATCTGTAAGAATTAATCCATGAGTTTAAACTCTGGAAACAATTCTCTGGCGGCACAGTATCGTATCTTTTCCCACATCTTTTAAATCATTTCAATTCCAATAAACGTTTTCATCAACGTCCACAAGTATTTAACAATTTGTCACATCCCAGTTTCAATTCCCAGTGTTGATCTAGCGTATAAAATCCTTTCATCAATGTCCCACCACCTTTCACCCAAAGAGTCTGGAAAGTTTATTGTTGAGAATGCAAAGCACGTTTTGGTTCATGAGGAAGGTGTTAGGAAATGTGCGACAGAGGTGAGGATTGTTGATTCTTATTATGACTTATTATGACGATCTTATGATACGTAAGTATGTATTTGTACATACAATCTCTCTTTTGTTTTGACCTTTGCCCTCTCTATCAACTTTTATTGAATAGAGATTCCATTGTATTGTTGTCGTAGTTGAGGATCTAGTATTGTTCGAGCCTCCTTGTAATCTTTTTTATTAAGATGGTTGAATCCTTAATCCTCATGATTTGACTTGTGGAATTCATATATCCTTTGTTCTATTTTCCATTCTTTTGTTCCCTTCATTTTTATCCATTTTTGATCCAATAAATCATAAAAATGCATTCCGCCTCTTTTTTTGCAATTAAATGGGACGGAATGGAGTGATAGCGTGATTTAAGTAATTAGATGAAAAAGTAGATCACCGAATGTCAATTAAAGAGTTAATGCACATTTATGCTTTGTTCCCAATACTTTTAGATATTTGAGAGTGTTCGTACGGGGAAATTGAATGCCAGGAATTTCACCCAGTCAACCTTACATCCAAACGCTTCGGATCCCAAAGCGATTGACTGGATCTTTCTAGTGGACACGCTCAATTTCTCTTTTTGGACAGGATTACACGAGGAAGGGGAGATTTGTCCTAAATGGATTGTTAAATTCAAAGGACAATCATACACTGGATACTTTGCCCTATGTGCAGGAATCAATAGAGCTATTGAGGTAAATTCTTGGATACGGACGGAATCTCAACAAGATAGGAATAAAATAAGATAGCCTCTACCTTGTTCCATCTTTGGAGTTGCATTTTTCTTGAAATTTCCTTTTCTTCCAAACTATTGTCTAGTTGAGAATAATATCATCAGTATTGATGGGACTGGATCCCATTTCTCTAAATGTAGAGGGTTTGATGATGAATTAGATAAGATTGGATTTGGATGAGAGAGAATCATTTCAAATGTTTGGGGAATGACGGGCCAATTTTTAGATGCTGGCTCATGAGGTTATTTATGGTGCAAAGGATTTGATGAGATTCATTACTTGCAATGAACTTGATCTATAAGTGAAGGGACTTTGATTTACAACAATGTCTTTAGTTCTCAATTTATTTTTAAGTGTTTATTCATGTTCCAACTTTATTTACAACTTGAGAATAAGTCCAAATTAGAGTGATTGGTTCAACTATGAAGTACCCAAAGTTTCTTGAAATATCTACAATGATGTTAAACTTGCTACTACTTTATATAGGAGGAAAAGTTGGATTTGACGGATCCTAAAATTTATGGCTCTCTGACAGTTAATGACATTCTTCACATATTTCGATCGGAAACCTCCACGCCTATCCCACTTCCAGAAGAAAGAGTGAAAAACCTTCAAGAAGCAAGTAGGATTCTTTTAGAAAAATATCAAGGCTCCTTTATCAACTGGTAGGTGTAACCTCAATATTTCCATTAGCATGGGGTTAGAGAATTACTGAAAAACTTGTGTAAGGGATTCTAAAGTTTTAATGTTACCCATTTACAACATGAACTTCCAATGTTGATGATGAATGGTACGATAACTCATAAAAGTGTATTTTTTTTGCAGTGTAAAAGCTTGTGGACATAGTGCTGAACATTTATTAAATCAAGTGGTGTCGGATTTCTCATCTTACCGTGATCAAGCTGTTTTCAACTCTGTCACGGGTATAATTTTTTTGAATGTAATACAAGTACATACAAGTGTACAAGTGTAATGTAATTCTGACAATGAGGATGATGGTTGACAAAGTCTTTTCAATTTTTGTGTGAGCAAGGTTCAGGTAGCTTTTCAAGTGCATATTGTACCATTTTATGATTCTTATAACCCTTTATGCAAAACTTTGTAGTTGACATCAATTCGAGAATATTTGCAAGATGAAATGTCATATAGTTTTCAATTTTATTTTTTGATGCCATGTACTTGATTTGATTTTCAAACCATCATCTCTTTGAGATATGGATTAAATTACGCCACCACGGGCAAGATCGAGAATTCAATTCACTTTTTGATTGGATCGTTGAGATTGAAAGTGGACGAGTGGATTTGATCCACCCACACCAAACAAATCATCAAACGGCATTTTGATTATTTAGCAAATGTAAACTGATGAGTTCTGCTCACGAAGTCTTTTTTCATTTTTTTAAAGACAAACTAGAATTTTTTGGCAACGCCATGTGTTACATGTTGCAGATCATACATAAAAAATTCTAGGTTGCAGCAGATGCTTGAATTTTGTAATAACATAAACACATAAATACATAAACAAACAATGGTTGAAGCTTATAAAATGTTGGACTTGAAGCTTATAAAATGGTTTAATAGTTCATAAAAGTTAATCTTTAACAAATTATCCTTCTAAATTGATTTTTGAAGCAATTTATCTTGAAAAGAAAGGAGCAGGAGTTATTTCACAACGTTTAAAATTTCAATCCTTGCTCCGAATTCTCTCATCAGGAACCGAGAAATTAGTTCCCAGGAATCCTGATCAAAGTATTTTGAAAGTGTTGTTAGGTTGAGGCAGTGAGGGTGGGTTTTATAGTTGCGCTTATCGAAAGGGTTACGGAGTCCGAAAAGATAGGCAATGAAGAGAGCAACGTGGAGGTGGGCTTCCATCTTTTTGAGATCGTCCTTTGGGACGGATGCAATGGGGATCAGTTCCACCTCCAAATGTTCTTGCTTATAAACAGTAAGCGTGTCCCTTGTAGATCCAGTGTGTAGGGTTGAAGGGTTGGAGCTGGTTGACTGCCCCCCATATAGTATATTATCATCCGAAGCCACATATAATACCCCAGTATCCTTTGTAATTAATGACCCCCAAATTTCATCTTCAGAAGCTCGTCTTCCAAATGGGAATACAATGCTTCCCCTTTCTTCCTCATTGTCTAATATTTGTGTTTGTACTATCTCCAACCCATACGTCTTTCTCAATTCTTCCATAAGCTTCTTCTCCAACCCATTGGCGAATACAAACTGACCAGCATTATATTTAAAGGGCGGGTTCTTTAATTTGTTGATCAGTGCTGCTGTACTCCAAATGGCCACTCGTTTCTCTGCGTCTTCTTGAACGTCAAAGAATTTTAATCGCAATTGCTTCCCAGGGATTTTATGTAATTTGACTATAGCATTTTTGAAGTGTTCTTCTTTTGTTGAAACATTTCTATATTTGAATGAGGTCAACCTGGACACTGTTTGTTCCCTAATTCCATTCTTGATAACCCCAACCTCTTGGACTCCAAATGCCAACAAATCTCCCTTGTGCTTCAAACAACGAGGGTTGTGTTCAGTAGCAAGAGTCCCATTGTATGACATACATCCTGCAGTGCATAATGTTAATTTATTTTTTTATATGTTCCAATAATTACCATCAAATGTGCAGAGGGTGGAATTTTGAATGTTTCCCCGTTCTTCTGGGTTCTTGTCCTTTTGCAGACAGAGGTGGTCCGCAACACGTGGTGATTTTTGACCAAATCCAGTCCCTTGTTTCCCCACCCACACAAATCTGAAGCCTGTCCCTTCTATATTGATTCCATTTCCTTTTCCTCGACTTGCTTCCTTGATCTTATTTAAAGCAACTTGCTTCTCTACCTCCGTCAATGGGGTTGACAATGGGATGAATGGTCGTTCCGGAGATCTATCCCCTTTTGCAACTTGGAATTTTTCATTTTGCACATCTCTTGCAAGTTTAAAAAAGGTAGCTTTTATTGCAGCTGAAAAAATATATTATTCGAATAAAAAACAACATTTTACCAAATCTCAAATAATAATGGACTTACGATTGGGTAATCCCCCTGCTGGCGATAACCCCTCCTTGCCCATCATACTAATTACAGCAACTCTGATGTAGTCTGGGTCCGTCTCTCGACAATATACATACTTCCTACATTCAAGGACATTTGACTCTTGTGCAACTTCCTTTGATCTTTTTGAGGGTGGCGAATCTATAAAAAAGTCAAAACATGTAGATTAATTAAAGAAACTATAAATCCTTACTAGAAGATTCATCACTTGATTCAAATACTGAAGACATTTTCACGGCAAAAACACACTGGAGACAAATTTTGTGAGGTGTTGCTTCATCAACTGCCCATTCGAAAATGAAGGTTGATGAATTCTGCATTGTAGTATTAAGGTCGAGGAGCAATTTTTTCAAAGGATGGAACAAAGACTCCTTTCTCCAGTTGTTATCTGAAGGAAAGAGATAAGGCCAAGCCTGTCCAATAATTTGTACTGGGAGAGTTATTTTCTCTACTTGTGTGGCATTTTGTTGAGGAATATATTTCAAACAAGTTATCTAAAGGAGAAAGATAACAATGTAAATCAAACAATAAGCTGCTACATCCTCACCTTTATCATTGAAAACATCTTGAACATTATCCATCCAATCTTCTTCAAGACCACCATGAATGCTTTAATATTTAATCTCATCAATAATAATTCAAAAGGGAAGGAGAGTATCTTACCATAAATTGACCACATTTTAACTCTTTAACCCTATTTTTAAAAAATTGAAATTAACAAATCCATTTTTATTGTGACTCACCATCTTTCTTTGTGAAGGGTTGATATCACTGTCTAATCAATCTCCCCACCTCAGACGGTTCAAATGCAGTCACACCCACCGACAATTAATATTTACCCCACTAATGAAAGGATGGAAATATTACACGTGGATCAGATTTAGTTTATTTTTAGAAGTGTAGATGGGGGTATGAGGTAGGATTAATTGTTTGAGGGAATTTTGTTGTGAAATCTCCATATCTAAAGCAAGTTGAAAATGTTGACGATAAAATATGTGTTTTCTAAATCTTAATTCTTGTGCTAAATGGATTTTTGATATTAGTTTCGTTGCATAAACGGGCTCAAATTCTCATTGGGGACATTTGGGCTTGTTTTGAAGGACAGGGGTTGGGACAATTTGATGATATTGATGACACCCTAACGATGTTTGCTGATTATAGGTCTGTACCTTATTGCTGTATTTAATAAAGCAATTAATTAGCACAGTTAACTGCAATGTTGTAACTGGTTCTAATTTTAATTGCAGAATTCCTCAAGTTCTTCTGCATTATGGAGCAGTAAAATATTCTCAAGAATTATTAGATTATCTCAAGCATGGTAAGTTAGCAGTTAATCCAATCTTGCTGCCACAATCAATTCCAAATTTTATAGATGAAAATCGTCTGAATAATGGGGACTGTAGGGAAGTAGAAATACGCGGAGCCTCGATCCATTCAGTGGAACTAATAAAGGAAGACGTAAGGACGCTACTTAAGAATGCTGCCCTCTCATCTAAAACAATCAATTCAATTGTAATCGATCATTTTCTTTGGGACTACAGACGTGCAAATGCAGAAGAGATGGAAAAATATCCTTTTCATAAAACTCGATGTATTTATTACTAAGTAATAGATAAACCAGCATCTGTTTATTATTACATTTTCACTACTTACAATTACACTAAAACTTGATGTTAGTGATAACATTGTATCATAATATTGAGATGATTTTCCTCCAAATGATTTATTGGTGGAATAAACTTGTTGGAAAAAACAAACAACTAATTTTTGTTTTTATTAATGCATGCTATGAAAAACATGTTTTTATTTTTACTCTTTCTCTTATCCATCTTTATCCATCACTAGCTATTATTAGTTAAAATGAAGCGAGATGCAAACATCTTTCTTTGCCAATGATTTTCAGGGAAAAAAGTTGGCCGATTAAAGTTGTAATTGCAGTGTTATAGAAGTTGGTTCCCTTCCACCTCTTTTCTCATTTCTCGCCTTAACTTTTTACAATGTAATCGAAATTCCTCGAAAAAATTCTATATACATATATAGCCTCACTCTACATTCAATGATGTTTACCAAAAAGAGAGGACGGATGTACAGTGTTGACAAAGAAAGTGTCAAAGGCTAAAAGGTATGGTGAATCCGGAGAAAGTTCCTTGAAAGCAATAGTTAAAATGTAATCTGAGAAAGTTTTGTTTTGGCTCTATGTCCTGTAAATAGTAATTACAAACGAAATTGGACGATTTATAACAACGGTATAGAAAATAAGTAATTGAATGCGTTTATATACATACATATAATAATATCTTGCTAAAGTCATTCCCATCTTCTACCGTCTTTATACTTTTGGATGGTACAGAGTCAGTTCCAAAAACGTAATTATCCAATAAAAGAAAGGATAGATATAATCATAATGACTTCATTTTATTTGTCTTTTCATATAATGAAATATTTTCTGCACAGGGAAAATGTTGAGAATTTTCGAGTTTAGCCCTGTTTGATGCTACAATTGCGTACAATTGTGTAAGTTAACCAAAAATAGTATGGGTTGTATGTATTAAGCAATTTCTAACACTTTACATTGAAATTTTCGAATTAGAGCCAAGTACTATGAGAGCAGAATGAAAATTCCTCGTGGCAATTCCCAGGAAAAAACGTATATTACATGATTTCCAACTTTTTCTCATTTCATGTATAAAGGAAAATGTTGGAGATGCATATGTCCTCATAGCCTCTTTTGTCGCAAGGAAGTAAAGTAATCATAATTTAATCAGTTTTACGGCCTCTCTACAAGACTTCAATCAGTGAGAAACTTTTAAAGATACATGTGTCAAATTGTACTCCATTTGTAGAAAGTTGAATTAACTTTTTAAGAATATTAAATTATGGACATGAGTAAACTTCATTTACTATTTTGTGTCACTGTCGCATCTGGACAGAAAATGTAAACTTCAGTCATTTCATTTAGTTTCAGCAGTGGTCGTTTGGGTGGAGTTGAAGGTGGATCCTGGAAATTTTCTTAATGTACATTGGCTTATAAGTCCACATTTGTAAATCACAGTTTTGAAACATTGTTTCATATTGCATATTGCATACGCCAACGTACATACATACATAGGAGAATAGAACTCATCGTATGTTTCTATTTCTGTAGGTGTAAGTACGGGCGATCAATTTTTACCGCAAGTGACCAAAAATTAAATGCTGAAATCGTTCAGATTTTTGCTTGGGGGAGGGGCAAACGCACGGAAAATTAATTTTTGTCTAATATCAAATAAGAAGTGTTATCCCTAACTCGGGCTAAATGACATTGCACTGGAAGATTTTAGTTAATAAGAAAATCAATAAGTTATACTGAAAGTTTTGCAATATATCCAAGCTGCCAACTCATCTTGCTATATGTATGTATTAGTCGTATCAAAAAGTGCTAATTTTGTTGTAATCTTATTTCTTCAACATATGTATAATCTCTGTAAATAGAAAGTAAGATTTCAAAGTTTCAAGTGTCAACGTGTCTCACATTTTTCCTAAAACAAACCTATCGTTTTGTCAACTTTACTTGATGCGACGAAATCTGGCATTATTACAATCGATGAACTATGAAAAGACTCGCATCTGCTACCTTCATTTGGTCCGGATAAAGTTTACTTTACTGTGCAAGATGCAAGTTGTGATAACAAAAGAAAAACAACTTTTTATTTTCAAAAGTTCCCTAATTCTTCCTGGTAAAAATAGATTTGATAGTCTAAAACCTTGAAAACTTCTAAAATAATTAGTATAGATGCTATAAATAGAATTTCAATCAATGGTATTATTAATAATCCAGAAGTAATTGTTTTGAAACCTGTAGGTATATGTATAGCTTTTCTTCTTTTGTTTTTTTTTTGTTTTAGAGAACTTTGACAGAATGTAGTGAGTGGAAGATGTGGAGGTCTTTTTAGCGTTCTAATACGGCTGGAAGAATAAGCATCTATCGTATGACATGGTCCTTTGAGAATTGTAGTCAAGCTCCTGTAGTTCTTATTTTCAAGTGGATCCTCGCTGGACTTGTTCCTGCAGTTGTATTAGATAAATAAAGCCATCAAGCCAGGCTCAATGGTTGATTCGCTAATAAGAAAAAATGAAGTTTCAAGGACTCTTTTGTAATTTCCTAACTCTATTCTGAGTTTTCTGAGCTTAAGCCCGAACCACAAATTCTTTCGACAACTTTAGATTTAGTTTTGAAGGATTTTACGCCTTAATTTGACGAATGGATTCTAATTCCAATTTGTACAGTTCCGAGATTTTGTAGTTGTTTGTCACCAAATAATTTAAGAAACATAAGTCCTTGCTAATTTGTTAAATCATCAAAATGCCAATGACAAGTGTCATATTTATTCTGCTTAAAACTGAACTGTTAGAAGCGAAGCGAAATTATAATTATCTAAATTTAATTAAATAGATCAAGATGCTTTAAAGCCTTTGTGTAACAAAGGCTTCAAAGCACCTTGTAATTAGATAATTTAGTTGTTAAATTAAATAAATAATTGTATTTATCCATTAGGAATTCTGTAACGGTGATGAATGCGGCTTCCTTAATCATCTTTAGTTTTCTCTCAATTTTGAGTGTTGTGAAATAAATTTTGCATTGTCTCTTTGATTGCTTTCCATTGAGTAAATAGAAGAAGTAGATGTATTGGCAAAAATTAATGGGGAATAAAGTTTAATTAAATAAAATAATATTTATAAATATGAACGTACATGTTTGTGGTCAAACTGCCTCCAGCTTGACTCGAGCCTCATGATTATTCAGAATTCAGCAGAGGTTTAAATTGAAATATTTAAACATTGGTGTATGGATAAAATATGGCTTATAGGACAGTTATTGTTGTTTATTAAATATTTCCATTTTGCATTGCACTCTTCTTCTAGATTAATTAATCCGAGGAAAACAAACCGAACGAAATACATAACTCTCGACTCACTGCATGCTGTGAAAAATTACAATTTAATAATTCAACAATTTGCAGTCAGATGAGAATTATACAATGGGCACACTCAACTGTAGTTTAACATAATCTCTCCAATCGCAAGGTATATATCACAGGACTATGCATAGATAATTTAATAATTAGAAAGAGCTAGTGTCTCATCTGTAATTTGCTAGTGAAAGTAATGTGCTATTATTTACCAATTCTGATGAAGACTTTGAGTACGACTTTGAGTATGAGACTGATGAACGATACTTAACGATATTTGTGACGCCTCTTTCACTCTTTGTTGCATTATTAAAATTTAAAAACAGTAAAACAGCATAATTGATTCCCTTGATATCCTTTCTCTTCCGTTCTCATCAGCACCCCAAACCATGAAACCATACGTCCAATGTACAACAGGGACGATATTCTGGCAAAACCGGAAACCACAAAGTTTACACAATTTTAAAGTCCTATAAACTTTTATAACTGATGATACAAGTTTTGATTTTCACTTCAACTTACTCCGTGTCGTCCAAAACTAAACTTTCATTCATTCTTTACATTTTGGGAGTTCCATTGAAAAAGTTAGATGAGATGAAAAGTTTGTTTGAATTCATGTTGTCTCATCGCCTCATCCCAATTGGATGAGGAATGACAATTATTATGCCTCATAGACATGAAGAATAAAATTGTAATGTATGTTTGGAAAACTCAAATTAATTATCTCTTTATTATAACTCTTTCAGTAATGTCATTATTTTTTTTTAAAACTTTAAAGGTTAATATCAAAGAGTGGTATTTACTTTAAAATCACAGATTTTTTGGTTAGCACCAAATTGAAAATCATCTTAAGATTAGTTCAAGTTACATGCATACAATCATTTGCATACCGATAATAATCTCAATTATGAATTTAGGTTGTGGAATCAAAGAATTTGGCACAATTCCAACTTACAGATAGCTGAGAACATTTAGAATTAAGCTTTCATATCACTTAATATATCTAATAAAGTTGTAATAGTTGTAAATTCATTAAAAAACGTCGAATGTACTACAATAATAATTACAGCTTACAAAATAAATAGGGTTGCTTATGGCTATTGCACTTCTTATTAGAAAATGTACATTACAAGTATGTATGTATTTCAATCAGTCCCGAGCATTTCAAACAAGGGGCTCTATTTGGATGAAATTGCTTGGAACGGATCTATATATTTATTTAAAAGGTACATTGATAATTCGGAACGAGATTCACCCCACATATAATAAAAGACGGTTTTAGAATACAGTTGTTTCTCATAATTTGTGTCTTTAGCAATTAGACCAGCCTAAACATACGAGTATGATGAACGTTATAGAAAATGATGGCTTTGGTAAGAAGACATTTTCCAGTGCACGAATGAATATTTTATATAACTGTTAATGACTGTTATAATATAATAGGTAGCATTGCACTCTTTATTTAAAGGAGGAATCTAAGTAAATTAAAGTTTGTGAATTATTTAATTGGATGACTAAAGATTTAAAATTGAAAATGCATCAAAAAATGTAAATGTAATTAGCTGTGCATGCACTAAGTTATACTTTCACTCAATTCCTTTTACTTATTTATATCATCACCTTTCAATATGGCCGAAGATCAAGATGGAATTGTTTGCTAAATTTTCATCCAATGAATTGCTGAACAATTATGCAGAAATTGAATGTAATGATTTGGTAAAATAAGTTTTCATGCACACTAAATAAAGACTGAAATATTTTTTAAAAACGAAAAATACGCTTATTAATCTTGACATTTTTATGAATCACAATCCCTCTGAATGGATGAAATTGCGTATATACCGTATCCCATATTCAATCTCTGCAACTAAGCATACTGTCTGCCAAGGAATCAAACAACTTTGTCTGTAGATGTACTTATTTTAAGTCATGAAAAAAAAATCAAATGCAAGAATTCCTGAAAGTAAGTGCCTGTAAAATAATAAATAATAGATATGTTCAAGTGGCCTCTGGTCTCAATGTATGTATAACCTACCCTGCATAAAATTTGGAAGCTTCTATTTATTCTATCTATTTGCTTATACTCTATAGTCAGACCGTGATTTCTTCTGTAAATCTTGACTTGTCGTCCAAATCAAGTACAAGTTTAGCATTGTTTCCACTATGATTTAGATTTTGAGACTTTGCAATTTCAACGGAACTAAGGACATTGGGGGATTTAGAGGAAGTGGATTGTTGTTGTTTATGCTTTTTCCTTTTTAAAGATTGCAAGGGAATACATTCTGCAGGGACAAGATCCTCGACATTCTCGTCTTTACAATAGGACGTGCCACTAGCTTCACATGTAGCTTCTTTCTCCTCTTCTTCCGATTCCACTTCATCCAGATTTGTGTCTTTGAGCTCAAGACTGTTAAACTGAACTCTCTCTACCCTTCTAACTTTATTTTCTCCTTCTTTTTTCTCCTCGGATTGTCCATCTTGAAGAGTGGATCGATTTCCAACATCAGGGAAAAAACCTGACTTATCTATTTGACAAGTCCCATCACTGGGCTTTGGGCTTTGGACGGTGGAATTATCTTCCTCTGAGATATCTGAAATTCCCATGATATCAAAATTATACCGATATTTTAACAGGCGTGAATAAATCCATAAATAATTTCACATGCCTGAAAGCAAACCCTTTCCTTTCAGAATTGGTGAAGTTCCTAATACCGTTTGTTGACCATTGATTTGAGCCGAAGTGCAAAATATATTGTCCGCTGCTTCTTGCATTGCCTAGATTAAAATGCAAATAAAGCTTACACTTCAAGTGTGAGTGTGACCAATCATAAGATTAATTATTAAAATCCACAAACATACAACAGCAAAGAAACAAACGTTGGGTGAAATATTTTAAATGTTTGTTTTTCATGAAACATGGCTATCAATTGTATAATTCAAATATAGATGTTTACGTACCTTTATTTTAGCTACTAAGTGGCGATTTCCAAGTCTCATATTTCGTTCCTTGAGCTCCTCTAATTGAAAGTAGAGACGACGAAACTCTTCCTAAAGTCAGAATGATTTACACTCTTAATTATTTACGTTGACATTTGCTTTCTTAGGTGAGAAATTGCATTACATAAGTGCTTGCGTCATTATGCACACTATTCTTTTTTCTATTCCGTTCAGGTCATAACTAACGTTGAACATGATGCGTTTTGTGGCGACAATGTGCCACTTTATTTATTGTAGTTTGCAGTAATGCCACAGAGTAACTCTTTATAGGAATTGATGACCATCATAACAAACATAACGACATGCTGTAATTTAATTTTTTCCAACATGAAATTAATGTTGAGAGTTTGGAAGTATACGTAGTAATATAAATACATGTGTAAGGGTTACTCTGTGATTTCGACCATAATATGAACAAAAGCAATGAAATAATCAATTTATGTACATTTTAGATCAATTTCTCCATTATTTCACCGATTTAGTTAATATAATAACTCGGAATCATGTTAAAAATTGCTACAGTTTGTAATAAAAATGCTCACACCAGATGCTACGGCATTCCATTAAAGGGTCATTTGGGGGATCAAAATGACATTATTTCATATATATTTGGTAACTGATATTGAACGCATTGAATTGTGTCCAAAAATTTCACATTTTCATTTGACATCAAGTGAAAAACAAAAAAATGTGAACGGATTTGAATTACTGCTGATTAAATACATTATATTGTTGACAAGCTTTGTAATGTTATTAGAAATGCTAAAGTTTTCAGCATGTCTCAAATAGTTTTGTGCATAACAAGCCACTAAGTAATTTTTTCATTAAAGGATTCGTTGTAGGTTGTTCTTGTATTCAAGTTGCTTCTTAAGGGATGTCAGAAGATGAATGTCATTGTGAGAGAACCATAAGAACAAAGTATTTTGACTTAAGAACGCAGCTGGAAAAACAGTGAAGTGCAAGCTTCTAGCCATTTATAATCCAAGAGCAAACAAGGCAATGTCATTGTTTTCTAGAATACCAAGCCCTTTCTTTTGTATTCCCTTCTCGTTTTTATCAAGTTACAAAGTAAGTGAAAATAAATCCTTTCGATCCATTTCTCCTACTTTCGTCACATCTTTAAATGCAAGTCATAAACTGTTACAATACTGCTATTTTGTGTGTCCGCTGTCATTGTTTTATAATCTAGCTTTAGCTTTGGCTTGGACCGTATCAAGATATAAAACTAAAACTATAAGTCCTTTCTATAAAATACATAAATCTGTTCACATTCAAAAACATCCCAAGCATTTCCTTCCTTCACTCAATACATTTTGCATAAAGATGAAACTGTATTTAATACATACCTGAACGTCTTCTGAAAGTTTTGAGTTGAGATTGGGATCATGACTAGTAGATGTGGTTGAAGAAGGAAGTCCAATAGAATTGTGACCACTGGTTTGTTTCGTTGTGGTTTGCCCAGATCTACTTTTACTAATGAACTTCGATGTTGGCACTCTCAATTCATCTGAGCCTTCTTTTCCTTGTCCTCGAAATACTATGTAGGCCTGCACAAAAGACAAACAAGACAGAAATAATAAAATCAATCACGTCAAGATCCATTTATTCGTCCCTGTGTAAATGAAAATTTAAGAATTTAATTGATTCTAAAAAGTAGTAAATTATTTAACAAGTATTTAAAAAGTATGAATGGTTCTCGAGAATTGGAATTTAATATGTCCTCATTCATTTGTCATTTTCAAATCCTATTTGGGTTGAGTATGAAACATTAATAATGCTTTCACGTGTCACATCAGAATTTGAGGATTGGATTCTGATTATGTATGTATTTATGTATTACTTGCTTTATTATTATTAATTTTGTTCTTGTCTAACTTAATTTAATGTGGTTATACCTTTTAAATGTATGTTTCATTGAAAGAAAGGAATGCTAGGGGTTTATAATATAATTAGGAATGTAGGATACAAATTTATTCGCTATTATTATTATTTCCACATATCCATTCGCTTTAATTTCAGTCATGTATCTCCCCCGGCACAATTACATACATGAACAATGATATTGTTCAGCTTACGGCATTTCGAACATAACAACGTATAAACTTCTTTTGGAGAAATTCTCATTTCGTGAGATTGCTATCATCTTGAAAGAACCCAACCAAAGAACCAAATAACTGAAATAACATGCTTTGTATTATAATTCCAATTAAAACTTGGTAGTGCAAACTCCATAAAATAGCTCAAGTTAGAGAATATCTAAAATTCCGTCACTTTTTCAAAACCGATGGGGGTTGCCAATTAAACCTAAACTAACCTGCTAAAAATACTGGAGACAAGGGTTGCGGGTCTTTCCTTATGAATTGTTTGCAGTAAGTTAAAAGGCGTTTCTACAAAGAAACAGGGAAAGTCACTCGTACAATCCGTCTTTGGAATTAGTCCATCAGTCAGTCATGGTTTCTCTCTGTTACCTTGAGATAAAGAAACTTGTTGGTTTTGTTCTATTTGTGATCTCACTACTGTTCTCGTTAGTGCATGGAGACATGCACGTCGTATTTTCTCTTTTAAAAAAGCTATTGGATTCAACTAAACCTCGACTTCATCCTTTTCACTCTTAGGTTTACAGTTAGATGAAAAACAAGGTTGGATGCAACGTTGGGCTTTTTTTAATAAGGAAATCGTGATAGGGCCTTTACGCCTCATCAGAGGACTTGTATGAAATCCTAAAATAATCATTTTGTCCTTGTCGTGGTTATGTAATCATTTAAATTTTATATAAAAAGAGCTTCATTAATTTTAATGTATAAAGATATTTCCTTTGACGTACTCAAATGCTCAAGTTATTTGGGGAGCAAAAATTCTTGGAGTTTTATCATTGACTTAATTAAATTTCCACAGACAACTCTGTTATCATGAATCATGAGAAGTTCACAAAATTTCACCATGCTTTCGGGAATAATAATGTTTTTTAAGACTGTATAAAACCATGATAGAATTTTCTTTTTTAAGAGGCTGCAAAACCTTTAAAAGAAAGTTTTACAACTTTTTTCCCTTGTCTAGTGTAATATAAGTGAATTTCATTCAACCAAACTTCACTTTCTTTCGGGTGCGACTCGTATGAGCTGACACAAGATTGATGTCTGAAATATTAACCGAAACTTTTACTTGATGGATTAGAACTGTGCATTTGTCAAAGTCCTTTAAGACACTAAACCGTCATCCATAACCAAACTGCATGTGACCTAAATCCAAGCCAAGTATAAAAATGAATGTCCTATTGTTTTTTTTTTAGTCCACTAACAATTATTATATGTACAAGACATAAAAATCCCTGCCAAGCTTTCTCCATTAAAGTTATAGTCCAACTCAAATAGCTCAAAACAATTGAAAAAAGCGAGGGCTGCAAAGTGGAGAAAGTGAAGTAAACACAAGTCACGCAACCCTTAGATATTGCAAGTCGCAGACTTTTTGTTACTTATCTCCACTTATAGCTCTTGGATAAACCTTTGAATCCTATAGTTCATTCCAATACCTTGACCAAAGCCTAATTGTTGCAAAGGATTTACTTGGAGATTTTAGGTGCCTTGTAAAATTATACTTTGTGCTTGAACTTTCCGAATAAACCCCTTTGAAGGGATAAATAAAAATAAATGAGTACTTAAACGACAGTGAGGTCAATAACAATAGTTTAAAACGGATAACTTACTTTGCTTCCAAATATAAGACAAAGTAGAAGCGTCATTGTGAGTTGGACATGGCAAAAGAAAATAATGTAGAGAAGATCTGGATTTGCGGGTGACTGGAGGAACAACCTGAAAAATAAATGAGATCATTAGCATTAGAATGATATCTATGCAACTACACGGGTTTTCAATTTATCATTGTTTATTATCCTTCATCTTCCTTTGTTCCTCAGAATAAGTTTATTATTGCCCTCATCCCATTGATTACCAACTTTCTCATTCCTAGTCAACATCATTTCCCTTTGTTCTTCCAGCTTGGTTTTATAAATAATACAATAATAAACTTTTTTTAATAATCAATTTGTCCGTTGTCTTAATATTAAAGGACATCAAGGAAGTTGCACCTGACTTTCCCTCTCAATTCTCCTTTGACTAAAAATTCCTTTGCAAACATCTTGTACATCTCTTAAAAAGGAGTAAAAGGCCGACTTACATTGAAATATTGAGGAAGAGTGAGAGCAGGAATTCATTGTAAATGGCCAAAGATATGAATTTGCTTTCATTGAATTCAGAGGGTGCCTTTCTTACGACGATGCAGAGTCGTATTCCCCAAACAAGGATGGCCAGCTCCACTGCAAATTAAATTAAATTTTTAAATTTTAATTTTAATGAAAAAATGCCAGCATTTCATTCCAGCCCTCTTTCCATTACAAAACAAAGGGCGAACAAAGAGATGGATTTGGAGGGCGGGTTTTTTAAATCAAAGAAGTCAACGTGTACATACTTAACTCCTCCACACGTAATCAATTGTTGTGTGCATTTAATTTGTGAAAGATATTGAAAAATGTCGAAAATGCCGGAATCTGGGGATTTTGTTCGCCTTGCTTCAGCAAATGATGGGAGCATGGTTAGAGACTCAAGAGTAAGCTACTTTTTACGACCTGGGGAAACCCTTCATCAATGCCCTTATGATAACTCTCACCATCTTTTGTAAGTTCATACCAAGAGTGGGGGAAGGGGCTTTAATTTTAGAATTTCTTTTAGGGAAAACAAGCTCCTTGGTCATTTGACGAAGTGCCGACGGAACCAGGAGGAAGCTATTAAGAAAGGGAGGGTTAGGGAGGAGGATCGCTTTGTCATTTGTCCCTTCACCTATAATCATCATATGCATCCAAAGGAGTTGAACGAGCATCTCAGAGTTTGCGACAAGAAACCCGAGCCAAAGGTTGAGACGGAAATTGAGAAGCAAATGAGTAAGCTTTAAGCTTGATTAATGAAAAAAAGGATTAAGATTAAGAGTTGATTCAGGGCAATGGAAGGAAGAACTTGAAGAAGAAACTAAAGCGGCTGCTAAACTGGATGATGCCGCGGGGGTTTTTCCAGGTAAAAGAGGGGACCCTGCTGTGGGCCCTTATGGGGCAGGGAATTCAAGTGGAGCTGGGTTTTGGGCTCCTGGTGTACAATTGGGAATTCCCGCAAGAGTTGAGTCCAGGAAGAAAAAGAGTGTGGAACATGAGGAAAAGGTTAAGGTAGAAGAAGTTCCAGAAGAAGAGGATTGGGAAGCAGACTGTAAAGATGATCCAGTGGATATGGAGACGCGGTTCACTGGATTCAATCCAATCCTTCTAATGGAACGGATCAGGCATCAAAGAGTCACGTAAAAAAATAACTAGCTGTAATGTTTAAGTAATTGATCCTCTTTTAACAGCAATCCACAAGGGTTGAGTAAATCTCAGCGAGCGGCTTATTTTGCTAAAATAAGGGAAGAACGGTTGGCAGAAGATAAAGAAAGAGAAGACATGGAGGCTGCAGAAATGAATGCCGCTACTGTTCCTGGCGACATTATTTCCTCTCATGCTCCTCAGCAAAGACGAGCAGAGAACGTTCGTGTGGGATTTCCAGGATACGAGCCAAAATATTGAAATTCTGATTTGTGTCATTGAATAAAGCTGACGTAAGAGAAATTGTTTAAAAATTATTTATCATTGAGTCCATTATAAAACTTAAATAAAATATGGTTTCAATCGGGGTCCAGACTCTTTCCCTTGTTTGCTGGGTATGTTTATTATTTTCAATAAAATTCATGGAGTGAATCAGATTTATGAAGTTAAGTCATGAGCTAAGGAAAGGACAAAATTGAAGAGAGTAAAAAATTCCATATTTCATTCTTTGGTAAAGTGCTCTTTATTTTCCCATTGACAATGGAGGGACATAAATAAAAGCAAACGGATGTCCGAAAGTGAAAAACAATGTCAGTAACATCGGTGGAAGCAGAAAAATGTAATCTGATATAGATTGCATTAGAGATTTTATGTTGCAGAAAATGTTACTAAAACTAAAACATTTATCCTTTATTATTTGGTAGAAAACAATATATTAAATAGGTTATCTGGATGAACAATGAACTTATTGTTCCATCATGCAAATTCGCTCCCCTTTTTTTATAGATTTTTTTATTTTAAGGCTATTTGCCAAAAATTTGATGGTAAAAGGAATAATTTGATTCAAGCAATTGAATTTTGATATAAAAAAATTTATTTTTAAAGTAAATCAATTCATCCCTTACTAAATCCTTTTCAATGCCTAGGTAGGCATAAGATGCAGGATCTGACAGCTTTCAATTTAATTAAAAATATTCTTGTTTAGTAAGATAAACAAGAAGTTTTTATTATTATTCATTTTTACTTAAATTTTCCAGAGAGATGCTAGGTGTTGTGGTAGTTTGTAGTTTTGTTGAATGAATATTGAGGTTCATTATGAAACTTATAATTAGCACATGCCAAAACTTTTTGAAGCATGTCTAATTTCCCTGATTTGGATTTTGCCAAGATTTGGAACATGATTAAATTCAGGCAAGCAGTTCTTTCACAATCCATTTTGTATATTTGAAGTTGAACTAAAGCACTATGTACATCGGATGAAGAAAGTGGGGACAAGGAAAGGAAAATGAATGTGACTCTGGATTTAATTTTAATTAATAAGGGCTCGTGCATATATGACGTCAACACAAAATGCTCATTTTTCGACACACCCAACCTCTTGTCAACAAAAGTCATCAGTCCATTTGAGGACCCACCCACCCCAATTGTTGACGTCAACTTTTTCACATTGCCCCATAGTTAATGAAATTACGATTTATTGTTGAAACAATTCGTTTTTGCGGGTTCTCATAATGCCCCAAAATAAGTTGACGTCAACTTTCGATTTTATGACCCTCCCACCCTCGTCAACATTTGTCAAGAAATCCAAAAGGACCCACCCACTAAAATGTTGACGTCATATGTGCACGGCCCCTAACGGTTCAGAAAGTTGGTTCTCGTAAATCCATAGATTACATGCTCCACTCTGGTAAACTTATGAAACACCTTTGGGTCTGGTGCCAAGTAGTAAGCAATCCATCATTCCATTGTTCCACATTAGGCATTGTTGGAAGGAGTAATTCCCACGTTCCGGGTAGAAAACCGCAACATTAAGAACAACTTGTTCAAATAACTTTGATTCAAACTGAATCAGCAAGAAATACAATGAATTTTCGCTAGAGCAAATAAAATTAATTTTGCGTGCTTGAGGGGATATATTAATATGTTCAACATTCAACATCTTGGGCCCAATTCTGCCCCCGGCTTAAGCCCGACTTAAGCTAATCCAAAATTAAACCAATTCAGAGCCCTGGTTTAACTCATTTTAATGGTTAAACTTGAGCCAAAACTAATCTAAACCCAAGTTAAACCTGTTTCTCTGAATTAGGTTGGCCGACCTAATTCAGAGAGACATTTAAGCCAAAATTTTAATCCAAAAA
>JAAOWG010000270.1:0-26352 GCA_036491945.1 Paranurophorus simplex
ATGGCAACACGGTTTGGTTTTAATCCCTTTGTCAAAATTCTTGGCAACGTTAATCTTGTCTTTCTCTCTCTCTCTTACTTTCCCCAGACTCTAAGGGAAGAAGAAGAAAGTCACAAAAAATTTGTATCGATCTATACAATTGCCAACAAACATCATTTCCGTCATAAACAAGCCCCTCTCTTTTCCACGCGATCTCACTTGGCAACCATTTCAGATTTGTCGATACATGAAAAGAGTTTGTAAACGGTTGGCTATGAAATCCATCAGGAAATGTCCGTCAGAGCGGATCATTTCATTAAATTGGTTTCGGGGTTTAAAAGTAAATCTTTCAAAACTTGACGCTATCAAATTTTTAGTCTTGACACCCATTTTATGCTAAAAACACTATACTGCACTCTACTTTTCCTTTAAATTAGATGCAAACAAAAGTTGCCTTATCATGTGTGATGTGGTGAAAGCCCTCTTGAGGAAGTAAGTAGTCAAGTGCTTTTGTGACCTGACATAACCTAATCCCATCAGCTCACTTTTCATTCTTTTGGCGTGAGAAAGTAAGGATGAAATTTCTTCTTCTTGGACGGACATTGTACATACATTACATTTTTGATTTTAAAGCTGACCACAAAATAATGCAAAGCAATAACTAGCAAATAAACCACACTTCTCCCACTCCTCACATCCTCTCCTCATATCCATTTCAACAAAAGCCAACAGCTCTTCAAAGTCCACTGTTGCAATGCCAAATGTAAAGTTTATCTTTTTCCACCCAACGGAATCTTATCTTTATTTGTAAATAAATTGAGTAAGGGATAAAGAAGGATAAATTTCACATGTGTGCTTGGTTGATTGAAGATCCAAGCTGCTCATTATAGTAAAGAAAATCCTCACAATTGATGAGGATGGGATGACAATGAGAAAGAGGAAGCTAAACAGGATCGGAGGCATGTGCAGTGAGCTGAACGAACACCCTTTCTGAGAGAAAGCTTAATGGCCAAGAACGTCGTAAGACGCTTTTTGTTCAACTTAGCTCTCTCAGGAACGTCAACAGTGAGCAATAGAAACTATTGACTACTAGCAAGAATCTCAAACAGAGTATCATCATCACCGTACTTTCTCCACTTTTTTTCTTGAGAATAAATATTTACTCATCTCATTCTTCTCCACTCACCACCACCAAACCCAACCAACCAACACTCAAATACTTACAGCGTTGTGGTGGACGATAAATTATCTTTTTCATCTCAAGATTTATAATCAAAGAGAGGAAACATATCCGAGCGCATAGTTCCCTTGACTTATCTATGGTTATAAATTTCTCTTGTGTCATTTTACTCTACTTATTATTTGTCATAATGCTAACTAACTGATGCTCCATCCTTTTCTTCATTCATATTATGAGTCTTCTTTCAGTCACAAAATATAATAGCCACAGGTGTGTTTTCTCCCTCACTAGTCTTCAAAGTTGAAGGGTGGAACCATTATTGTCAATTGTGTAATCCAACATAGTGACAGAGAAGTGGAAACTTGTATAAGTAATAAGTGGAGGTTCAAGTGAAGCACAAATCCACCCTAATTTTCAACTACTACTACTACATACTACATACTACATACATATAAAGATATTCTACTCTATAACAACTTTCTCTTCATCTCTTTATATTGAAGTCTATGTATTATAGAAATATATGTATAAGCAAGTAGCTAAACAACAACCTCTAACCCCCCCTCCCCCACCCCCCATCACTCAAACCTACAACCGTTTCAAAACTAGAGATACCAATGAATTTAGCCTTTTTGTCTTGATTTATTGTCATTCAATCTTGCAAGTACAAAATGATTCTTTATTTTATTTTTTATAAATCGTTATGCAGCCTGTATGCAGCAGGTTCATGAAGTGGTTGAGTGAGTTTGGTTATTTTTAACAATCCTAAGTAATGGAAGTGTTTTAAATCTTGGAGGAAATGCGTAAATTAAAGGAATTAAGTTGATATGTAAACGGAAGTTGTGAAAATGAGTTGGATTAGGAAGGATGCCAAGTGTTTGAATAAGAAGAAAGTGTACAGGACTAATGCACCCTCAGAGTGGTTTCTCTATAAATTCAATGATTTTAAATTGTATTTTATATTCACAAAAGGAAAACAGTAGAAGAAAGGAGAGATTCATCGTGATTTGAGGGTGACTCGTGGATCGATGCAATTCACTCTAAATTATTCATATTCCACACCGTCTATTATTATCAGAGGATAATAATCAAGGTTGACTGACACAGTACACAGCACATTGAATGAATTCGAGGAACCGAACCAGAGAAAGGGAAGGCAAGAGAGAGATTTGCGATAATTTTAAAGCACCTTCTTTGATTGGAATTCTTCACGGGACAAATCATATTCTGAAATAAACTAAGACAAGGATCTTATTTGCATAGTTGATTGGAAGCAGTTAGGCGTGAAGGAAAAGAGGGAACGTGATACGACTTTTACAAACCAGAAAAAAAACATTTTTACTTTCCCACGAAATAGATACATGCATCAAACACATAAAAAGAAACTTTTTTTCATTGAATTCTTCAACCTGTGGCTGGGATGCATTTTCCTAATTCACCTGCCCTTTCTTTTACACTTTTTGGTGGATGGATATTAAATGTTTGTATAAAAATTGTGAATTTTGTTATAGAAGGATTGAAGGCTGAGTATAAGCCTTGTCAAGTTGTTCACTTGAACTGAACCCCACCCACCCTTTCCCCCTTTTTCTTTCTCTTCAGTAATCCATCTAATCAAAAGAATAAAATTGCATTGAAGAAGAAACAGAGGGACGGAATGAAATGCCGTCCTTTTCAGTGACGACACTTCACAACCAATCATTCTCCACTCTTTACAACTTTGACTCGTTTCTCATCCATCCTGACCTTTTATCCTTTTACAATTTTCACACTATGATACGTATCTTACTAATTTCTAACATCATTAATAACTATCAAAGCCCTTTTGAAAAAGTGACGACATAATCGGCTACACTCCTTCTCATTATACTTTCCACTCTCTCATCTTAAATATTATTTACGAAGACAGAGGAGATGATAAATACAAAGACTGAATTTTCTTGGTTTATTTAACGAGGAGAAAGCAATGGATTTTCCTCTCCATGGGATGCAGACCGTTGATAAAATTACGCCCAAAGACAACACACATCCTTCTTCTTGTTCTTTTTCTTCTCCTATGTTTTAATACTAGTACAAAACTATTATGCTTTATATATCATTGAGTGGGAAAGGGGAGAAGAAATAATAGCCTCAAACATTTTAGAGGATCCACAATCCACAAGACTGGAGCAAAAAAAAGGAATGAAGACCAAGACGGTAGTATTGTATGTATGTATGTACGTACAAAAAATTCTGTTAATGGAAACCTTGCATTATTATTCTTGGATTTTCATTAGCAAATGAGAGGAAACAAAGTAAATATGAATTTTCTGACGCCCATCATCATTGCCTTAATATTTCCACCTCGATTCACAATTTCCACCATCATCATCATTTCTATTTCTGTGCATTGTAGAATATAGAGCAATTTAGCTAGAAATGGGAATGGCCCAGCGTCGCGTCACATGCTGGAAAATTGTTTCATCAAAGAATGTGTCTGTGGATGTGTTTGTATACAAAGGTTGGAAACAAAATGAAAATGGTACAACAAGGGGAATGAGTGTATTAAATAATTCAGGAAGTGAAAGATAACGGGTGTGCTCAAATTGGTTTATAAAACCCTTTGAGGGAATTTGGACAAGATGCAAACCACCACTGGTTCACTTTATTAAGAGCATAAAGCATCAAAGAGAGTTAATAGATGAACTTCTAACCTTGAAGCATACCATTCCATTTGCATGGGCCCCTAAATTAGGAAGTGATGGCATGAGATTAGGCACAGTGAAAGGAATGAATAGCATTTTTCACATCCGCCTTTGTTGTTCTTCTAAAACATGTCGCACCCTTAATTTAATAACGTCTAATCACTGTCACTCTTTTTTTTTCTTGACACGCGATGCATACAATCTCCTCACATGAAAATATCAACTCCCACACGGGTTCTCTTGTGTTTCTGTTCAAAAAAAACCAAGTACAAGAAAAAGGATAAAAAGTTACATGGGGCAATAAGTCACTTGAGAACAAAGAAAATCAAATATTTGCTACTATTCTCACTCACTAGTAAATATGATGATGATGAAAACAAGAGTGATGGTAAAGATAAGATGTTATCTGGCCCTACAACGTCCTCCCTTACACAAAAGGTATATATAAAGTACTAGAAATAATGCACAAACTGGTGTAAAAATATAAAATTAGCACTGTTAAGTTTTTAGAAAAATAATTAGACTAAGGGAAAAAATCACATCAACTTTCACCTTGAGAATAACTTTCTCCTGAGTGTGAGGTTTGAAGAGAGAGCACGTTAGCACGACAGGGTTCTCTAGACCTAAAACCACTATGAGATGTATAATATAAACAGCACATGCTCCACCATTTTCTCTCAATTTCTCGGTATTCTCTTCATTCTCACTGTATTCTCCGTATTCATGAGAAAAAGAGACACTTCTTCTTCTTCTTTTACTCTCGGTTATCAATTCTCTTTGGTATTACACCATCTGGATTTAAATTCTTTATTCCAAACCACCTTCCAACTTTATAGTTGAAGAAGAAGAACAGCTAAGCTAACACATATAACACATAAACTATAGATATTCTTGTATCCCTCTCTTATTAGGCTTGAAATTATAGGTTATATGTAAGTTGCGTCGACATAATTGAAAAGAGGAGCTAACTACATGTAGGAGTTCGTTTTGAAAGTTGAGAAATTGAAAATATGCTAAAGTTCTGCAATATATAGGGATCCCCTCTTAATTAATAAGCTTACACCCCTCGCTCTCTTCATTTAGATGAAGAGCATAAAAGAGTTTATGACACAAGGGAATGGAAGGTAAGGTCAATCATAAAGCGTCGTTCTTAGCCTTTTACGTCAGTTTGACGACATCATTACAACAGATTAGAGAATGAGCGAGATAGAGGAGAGAGATGATGTTCTTGAATCCTGAAACCAACCAACTTGTTAATGAGATCCATCCCTTTTATAATCCAACTCTAGGTGTCATGACCATTTTATATCCAAGACGTAAAATAGTTATTGACATGGTAGAGGAAATCAAAAATGTGTCAAAACTACAACCCAACCTTCATTTCCCATCAATGTCTCGTCCCCCACGAAGAGAGAAATGGACTAAAAACTCCCCATGCTCCCCACTGTTCATGAACCCAAACTCTCTAATGTTTCGATTTTCGGTCCAAACTTCTTTCACTCTCTCAAAGCAACTTCCTTTTCCATCCCTTTTATTCATGTGAGAAAATCTCGAGAACTGGCCGATGCCAAGAGGTTCTATTCATAAAGCCATTTAACCGGAAAGCCAAAGTCCATCCCAGCCAAACGATTGATTTATGATCCTCTAACAAAATGAAGGAAAAGCAAAATGTTGTTAAATTAAACAAGCATTGCAGACAGTTGACCAACACGATCACCACACTTTCTTCAAACTTTCATTCCTCATCAACTCTTCTTCTTCATCATGAATTAACTCAACTTATTTTAATCAACACAAAATACTTTTTCCCCTTGAATGATTTAAGAAGCTCACTCATTTGTACAAAATTTATTAACTCAAAGAAAAGGAGGAATAAGAGGAATAAGAAGAAAAAGAGGAAGAAAGGGAGGGAAGAAACAGATTACACAGCCTCTACTAAGTCCCATGAATATTTTATTTCCAAAAATATAGCAAAATAAACGCCAAAAGTCATCAACCATTGGAGTCTGCAGTAAAACAACCCAACTACAAGACAATTCACTTAAAACAACTTATATCAAATCATTATTTTTATGAGAAGAATGAGAAGCTTGTTCACCTTTTTCAAAAAAATATTACCTCTTCTCCTTGAGGCTGTGTGGGAAATGGAAGCTCGTTCTATTTAACAACTATTCAACGAAATGTATCACTTTTTCGCTAATACCTCCTTATCCAAAAGTATGTGATTCCCTTTTGCTGTTGGTATTCCACTCCCAATCTTGTAGAGTCTAGGCAAATAAAATTTACTCTCTCCAGTTCTCCTTCACTTCACTTCCTTCTTCTTTCTCTTTTCCTACATAGGTTTTGCTTTCTCTTTCTAAACTTGTAGTAGATGATGTAAAAAAAACGCGTGACAAATCTATACAAGAGGAATTTCCAAGGACATTTTTAATTAAGATGGATACACACGTTTTTATGGGATAAACAGCTTAATTGAATTACCTAATATGTAGTTCATTCTTATTAGTCTTAAGCCAATTGTCATGATAGGAAAACTTTTTTTTATACTTTGTGTATTGTTTTGTTTGGGTGGAATTGGGTAAATAAAGAGGAATGGGAATTAGTTGTCCAGATAATAAGAGAAAGTCTCAAAGGAGCTATTATGAAATCCATTAAGTGAAAGTCTCTACTTCCTTCACACTCCATCAATCTATAAATCTCTAATGCAACATTTAAAACGGGAACTGTTTTTGAAGAGATTTACAAAATATTGGGATTCTTGGGTTGCATGTTACAACACAATAACAAATCTCTTTCTCTAGTACGCTCCAATAAACAATTTCACTTGTAGCAGCAAACGCTTGTTGAATAAGATTTCTTTACTCCCTTTATGTTTACAAACTTTGAATAAGTCAATATTTTTGGAGTAGATTTCAAACTCTGCTTTGTTTGATATAAAATGTCTTTTTTTAATGAGGAAAAAACTAGATTTCTTTAACTTTCTTCTTTTTTTTGGCTCATCGTCACTTTATTATTCTTACTTTGCTTGAATGTCATCACCATTTGGATTGAAAGGATTTGCATAAAATCTATGATGGCTTTTGAGTAACAAAAAGTCCATTATTCTGTTGAAGGGGAAACTATTTGTGAATTTTGGAAAGGTAAAATGAAGGAAGGAAATGAATGGATCCGGTTGTCTGTACATGAAGATACAAAACCAGAAGCCGGCATATCAATCAATTACAAAAAGGCGTTCCCTGCCTGTGGGACATGGATAAAAATTATTCATTGCGGACCGACATGAAAGTGACAGTTGCACAGTGGTAGTTAAATTATCATTTCTACTGACCAAAGAGAGAGAGAGAGAGAGAGAGAATAAAGAGAATAAAGAGAGAGAGAGAGAAAGGGAAAGAGAAAATAAACTAATGACTAAAACCACGAAGAGAAAACACTGACAGAATAAAATTATTGGCAATTACCGTGTATCACCGGATCAGGGTTTGCTCGTGGCTTTACCACTAATGCCATCAATCCCGTGATACTGTAAGGATGCACAAATCTTGCTCTAATGTTGGGAAAGTCCAGAAGAGGCGTCCATTTTCCTCTTAATGTATGGAAAGTGAAACATTTCTGGGGACGTTTTATAGCATTTCCTTAAGGTCAAGTACGTTCAAAGTAAAAATGTCCAAAATAGCAGTTGAGTAGTAGTAGAGAGTTATATTCTACATATTCTGTAGTTTGTAGAGGTTGTGGTAAAGAAGGTAATCTTGTGGGTAAAAGAGAGAAAGGGGCGCTTTTATTCCCCATTCTTCAAGATGTCTTCATAAATCCATCCAACATGGAGCAGCTCCGACAAAAAGACCATTACAGGAACCATTCCCTTATTTCCGACCATCGTTTGTTTTCGATCATGATGGTGTGGATCGAATAAAAACAGCCTCATACTCTAATCACTTCACTCTTAGACTTTAGTTTAAAAACCAACAAATAGCCAAGGAACACTCATTCATCAATCTGCCCCCATTTTTAGCCCATTCCTCCATCTGGGTTCCACACCAAAGTATAGAAGCCACAGGCAGGTGGGGGATGAATCAATCAGCATTTCTCGGAACAATGAAGAGATGACAAAAGGGGAAGGAGAAAGTGCATTCCGAGATTACACATAATGCTACAATTAATCTGGCAAGAGTCAGACAACCGTAGAGAGAAACCAAGTGTAGCTATTAATTTTGTCTATATAAGAAAAGCAACTACTCCATCATTCAACTCTTCTTCTTCTCATTTTCTCAATTTCTCATCATTTCTCTTTATTCGTTTTTATGTAAAAAAAATCATTTATCCCCCTTTAATGCATATTCTAAAATGATTCTAAATTAAAATAAACGAAGGGGAAATTTCTTCATTGTTCCTCATAAGTGTTAAATTGAGGTGAAAACAGTCGTTCAACTTTATGACAACAAATTTTGCTGCGTATATTTACGTATGCATGTACAGAGTGAAAAGAGAGAGAAAGCGTAGACAATGAAAAGTTGAACGATGGGCTTCTTATCAGAATATAATGTGAAATTGGCATGATTTACGATGTGTCCTCGATGTCAACTTAACAATGCAACCAACTTTTAACAAATGACCTACGTGTTGTTTCTAAACGAACCATGAACCTATTTTCCCAACCCAACATTTAATATGCTATCCAAAAAAGTTGGGAAATCAATAGTTGAGTATTTGGCTCTTGTTGACTCCTCGTTTTAATCCACTAAATTAATAAAGGATAGAAGAAAGTTAGAAAGGAAAGTTTGAAAGGGATGATGCTCACTTTCTTTCTTTTGTCAGCTACTATGCTACTTGTGCTCATATTTTAGGAGAGTGGTGATGAGAGCGTGGCGTCAAAAACGCAAAGGACAAGCAAAACATTGACCAAACTAAGATATAAAATACACGTGTAGAAAATCATGGAAAGATGATGTAAAAAGTCCATAAAAATGTTTTTTCCTCTGATATCACACATGATATCATTAGAGAGAGAGAGAGAGAAAGCTACACATGTTTGAAACATATGGGGCTAAGCCGTGGTCATAAAGTTTTGATGAGACCAGCACCAATAATATTCGTGATGATGGTCAATGTTCTATGGTGAGAAGGAATAAAGAAGAGAAAGCGAGAAAGACCATCTGCCCTCTTCTTTATGGGCTATTTATATATATATATATATATAGATATGATATATATTTATATATGGCTATGTTTGTATACATAGATATACACTCACTTCACTTTTCACCATCAACAATCTTTAGTAAATCACAGCTTAAGAAGTTGTACAAAGTTTAAAAGAGGGGTTATAGAGATGTTTTAGTGATTTTCATGGATAAATTTAGTTGTGCAAGTGTGAGGTGAGTGGCATAAAATCGGACATATTAGGGAAAAGAGGTCCAAGAATGTCTTTTTTTATCTTTGTGCAATAAATATTGAAGGGAAAGCTATTGGTTAGAGAAATCAGGGGAATATGTCCTAAGTGCATCTTTCATATGTTGGACGGAAGCGAGGAGTACGACACGGTAGTAAAGATATCCATTTGAGGCAATAAAAAGACAAAATCCTCAGACGGCTGCTTGACAACTGAGTTTGCAAACTGCAGTACAAATGGTAGAACTGTGAATAAATTTGCCCATTTTCTTACTTCCCCTATTCAGCTGAATCAGACTTTCTCCATTTCCATGAATCTAACTTTCTTTTGTATGCCTCTTGAATAACAAAGCACACATTACTCAATCTACTTAAACTACAGCCACCCTCCACTCAACTGCATCCAACTCTTTGATCCCTATAATACAACTACTCTGACCTTACCCAATCTACACAAACTACAATCTCCAAACGTTCTTACATCTGAAACATTTTAACTCTATTACAAATAAAATATGGGAGCAAAGCAATTCCAACATTTCCAAGGGTTTCTCTGGAATATATATCATGCAAACGAAGAAGACATATATGCATAAAGTCATATTTCACAAAGGGATGATGTACATGGGAGAGAGTCATACTGAGTGTGTGAGAACAGAAGGAAATCCCTGGGTGGTTGTATAAAAGTGCTTTCACTCCGAGTCATTTTCAATATTGGTGTTTAATAAGAAAAGTTGGCCCGACTGGTTTTATCTCAGCCCCGATACATTCATGCTTTATCACAGCCCACAAAACTGTCATTCCCGGATATTGCATCTTCTGCTTCTTCTTCTTGCATAATTCTTTCCAAGGTGTGAGGAGCCATTTCACTAAATTGAACCACTATATGTATACGTTTTCATCTCAATATCACTCTCTCATCCTCTTTCCCCATTCCACATGCATTTTTGGTTCATCCCTCCTTTCATGATTGAGCATCACATATATAAACTTTTATTCAAAATAATATTGTTTAAAAAGCTTTTGCACTTATCAGACTTTTTATAGTATAAAAAATACCCCTCTCACATTGTTTACTCTTTTCTTCCTTTTTTTCTTACTAAATAAATACATCTCAATTTCTCCCACTGCTTTCTCTCTTTTGTTTATATAAAGCTCCATAGGGTATGGTTAAATAAATGAAAGTTTAAAATAAATAAATACAAACAAATCTGCTAATAACAAAAGTAACAAAAGGTTTCAATAAAGTAATTATAATAAAGATAGAGTAGAAGATGAATCCTTTTTGGGGATTTGGAATTTCCTTTCATCTTCGTCAGCTACAACTGATACTGAATGTTTCGAGCTGTATTTGACACTTACACCTGTTTCTGTACTCCTGGCCACCTCTGAAGAGGATTCAACTAATGGCAAGAGCTGAGGGGAGGATGAAATGTGATTCATTCCTTTATTATATACAGGTCTAAGCTCAGAGCTGCTGGAATCCGTGGGTTTTATACGAAACCACCGACTTTCTCCATAAGTCACACCACCACTGTCCTCGGATGATGATGTTGGGTGAGGTGTCGTGGTTGTTGATGATGTATCATCACTACCTTTCCTTCGTAAATGTCTATGCTTATAGGATGAGCTTGGTGGGGATTCATCTTCAAGAGGAGACGCACTTGTGGACAAACCCTCTCCTGGTTTCATACGAGAGGAAAAGAATCTACGACGAACCCCAGTCTCTGGTTTTTTTCGACGGAAATGTCGACGGGATTTGAAAGTTGTGGAATCCTCAGCAGTAGGGAGTGTAACTGGTGTGTTTGAATCCACCATGTCATCATCTTGTGTTGATGATAATCTCTCATCCTCTGACGGTTTATAGGTAGTTACGGCTTGAAACTTTCCTTGGGATTTACCAATTTCCTGATGGGGCTTTATTTTATTGTATTTTTTTACTTCTGGGCTACTCGTGGTGCTTATGGTTTCCAACATGTATTCTGTGGATGATAAACCCATGTTTTCTTGATGTTGTCTTTTACTCCAATTTCTTTGAGGGAGTTCCTCACTTGGTGTTATTAGGGAAGAAGTTTCTTCCAAATTCTCTGTTGTAGAGGAGATGGTAGGTGGGTGTGGTGGAATCATGTATTTGGGCTGAATACTTGATTGTTCCACATAATAAATATCAGCATCTGAAGACAATTGATGTCCAACATGAGAACTTGGTTTAGCATCCAATTCCTGCTCAGGATTTGGATTAAAGGATTGTTCCCCAAATGGATGGAAAAAATCATCAAAAAATGTTGAAGGAGGATGAATTTCAGGGGATTGATGATGATGCCTTGATCTCATTGTTGTGCTGCTACCAGGCTCTCTTAAAATGGGTCTTAATTGCTCCATAAATTGCATCGGAATTTTGTCATAAGTCTCTCCACTACTGCTAGTGGGACCATACTCTGTAAAATGTGGATGTGGTGGATGAGAGCGTTGTGGATTTATTTGTGGTGGATAACTACTTGTGGGGGAGGTAGAGTGGGGTGGTGGACTTCTCATTGTACTCATCATATACTCTTCACCACCATAGGGGATAGGAGTGGATTGTGCATGAGAAACAAAGGGATTTCTCATTGTCGTACTTGGTGGTACGATAGGAACCCGTTGAGGAACGTTTTGAGTTTGAGCTGAATGTTGTTGCTGAGTTCTAAATGGAGTTGGTCCAGGCCCATTGAATGGGGGTGGTGGTGGTTGGGCAAAGTACTGCTCATGGTTTGAGTTTGATGGGAATGGCGGAGGTGGTCTATTGTGAGGATGGACATTTATTGTTCCGAAACGGGGTCGATTGTTGTTGTACTCTGGTCTTATGACGTTAATTGGATACAACGGCTGTTGTTGAGGAGGGTGAGTTGTGTACGTGTGATGTATGACTTGTGGTTGAGAACCTGGCATCGTCATAAAAGACACCGGATGTTGTTCCGGGCTTTGAGAAGGGTCACCATTGAAACCAGGAGGAAAGTAGCCTTCATCTACAAAGGGTGGTGGTGGTGGTTGAGATTCTACAACTCTGTTCTTGTTTCCATCTTTTGGTCTCTTTTTTCTCAAACGGGGAGCTTGGTTTTCAACTACTTGGGATGATGGTGGTTGAGGTTGTTTGGAAAGGACGCCTCCTTCTTGATGTTCAAATGAAGGCTCTATTGGTCTTTGATATTGATGAAAGTTGTTGGGTCTTTGATGACGGATATGACCTCTTGGAGGAGGAGGATGATGTTGCCTTTGGTGGGGTGGTGGGCCTCGATGAACCTCTTGTGGGGGTAGTCGCATTGGTGGTTCTTGGAAATGAAAATGTTGTTGATTTTGTGTAGAAGGAGGTCCATGTTGTGGAGGTCCATGTTGTTGTTGAGGGGGCAAAGTTCCCAAGTCCTCAACAGTTTCAATACTTATTGCAGGCTCTACTGACACATGCTGTGGGGAGAAAGAAGGAAAGTTTTTTTGAGGTTGTCTTCTAAATGGTTGAGATTCTTCATCCTTGTTGTTGTTAAACCTTTGCCCCTGTGGCGATGGACCATTACTTTCCTCTGAAGATGAAGGTACTAGAGTTTGTTCTACTTTTGGTTTTGTTTTAACTCTCACACGTCCTCTGGTTAGTTTTGATTTCATATTTAAAGGTTGATCTGTCGTGGTTGGGCTTTCTTCAGTGGTAACCTTATGAGGAAAGGGTGGGAGTACTGTATTACTATCTGTACTATGCTCTTTATTATTATTATTATTATTAATGGGCCTATTAGGTCTGTGTTTGAATTTTGGAAATTTGCTCACTCCAGTATCACCTTCTTGCTGAGTATTTTCAATGTTTGGTTGAGGTTTAGGTAATTTTGTTCTTGTAAAGGGTCTCTTTAAAATTGGACCTTCTGGTGCTTTTTTATTTCCTTCTGGATGAGGGATCTGGACACCGTTGTTGTCAGAAAATGCTGGCTTCAATGTAATACCCTTCATATGCTCCGTGTTTTCACGAAACAAAGTGTTCAAATTCCAATTGGGATTTGAATCATGATGATGTTCCAATTTTTGAATTTCATTTCTACTTGCACTCCCCTGAGGATCTACAGGACCTAAATATGAATTTTGATAAGGTTTCACAATTGGCTTCCATCCTTTATAAGTTGATGATTGGTATCCATGTTGTCCTTCTGGTAATCCTTGAAATTTTGGAACATTCATTGGAGGGGACATGGCTGCAACAGGGAATGAATTTGATTGTTCTGATATTATTTCTTCCTTTGGGAAAAATTGTTGTTGGGGTGGTCCATCTATTTGTCGCATTGGGGGTCTTTGTTGAAGATGATTTGGGAGTGAATGTTGATGCATCATTTGTTGAACGTGCATTGGACTTTGAATATCATTCATTAAAGGTCGATATTGTGGAGGAGGATATGGTCTTGATATTCTTCGACCCGGACCTGGTGGACGATGCCTATTCATTCTAGGAGGTGGAGGCCGAGGATATCCATGATGATTTGGTTGAATATTTCTATAATGTCTCATCCCATTTGATCTTTCTTTATTACCAAGTCTAGGATGAGGGTGTCGGGGTCCATTGTTTCCATCCCAAAATGATGCAAAACATCCTTCCATAAAAAATACTGCAGCAGTCACTAGTGTCTGTATTGAGGAATGGATTACAAAGCATTATTATAAATAACTCCAACGAAATGTCAATTTTACAAAGATGAAAAAAACTTTAACTTTCCATTAAAAATGGTTAATTTTTTATTAAAAGATTATTTTGGCTTATATCCATGCATGCTGTATTATTTTGCAGTAAAATAAAACATCCTATAGCTTCGAGATTATTTAACTTTAAAAACAAGTTGAGATTGTCCTTTTGATAAGGATTAAAATAATCCTGTAATTAATAACAAAATTAATCTTCATAAGCCTTTTGAAAGTTAATCTTGTCTAATACTCTAATGACGGATAGAAACCCACAAAATCAATTCACATCAAAATCATACCAGTGACAATTTCATGTTGCTAAAATCAATACTCCACAAAGAAATTATTAATCCCCTTCATCTGACACCCAAAAACTATTGCACATGAAATACAAATCCTCAAGTTTGCCAACTTTTTGTTTAGTTTAACACACGCTATGAAAACCAATGATTTTTGAGGCCTATGAAAAAATACCACCACACCAACAACAAACTGATGAAGAACTGACAGTTTATTTTATAGTGACTACGGTTTTTCAAAAAATATTATCCCCAACCTAATCTTGCTCAAGCAACTACTGAATCTCAACTAATTCTAAGGCGAATACAATTTTGCAGGTATTAAAATAGAGAGAGCATCCTGTACTACAAAATACATTTAAGGATTAAAACAGAGTAATTTCCACCCGACGGATTTTATGTCTCGTATGAAAATTTAAGATAACAACCACTTACTTTCGTTCTATATCTCTCCCCTCTGCGAAAGTGGATCATGGCATGCTGCTCATGAAAAATGAATGGAAGCATCCCTCAGATTCAAACAACCATCATCATACAACAAAGTTTATTAAATACTGCAGTTCTTCTCTATTAACACATATTTTACACTTTTAATATTTATTTATGAATGTGTGGATAGAGAGATTACATGGGTGCAAAATGCACTTGCAACTTTTGTCCTCAATCAATGACATGCATTCAAAAATACTGTAATAAGAGCCAGAACAATAATCCTGTGGAGTTTGTTTAAAAAATGGCTTAGGATTCTGGAATACCTCTTTTTGCCCTAACAGCTTAAAAATTCTTAAAATAATGAGTTCATAATCATGGAAGTAGGTTTAGTTGGTTTAGTTAATAATGTGCAATGACTAGAGAATACTTCATCATCAGAGCGTATCACTTCAGACTAATTAGCTTTTATTGACCGAGTAAAAACACTTTCCTTAACATGAATCAAATGTTTTTTATTGTTTATAATAAACCATTTTCCTATGGATTTCATTCCATCTTGGTTTCTGTGCCATTTATAAACACAGTGTTGTTTTTTATGCTGTAATATTTTTTTTCATTAATTCGATAAACAAATGATAGCAAAGGGATTTTATTGAAATCCTCTCTCATCTTTTCAACCCAATACACAAATACTTTTACAAGCCACACAATTAGAGAAAAATATATCAAGCTCAACCGGATTGCGGTCATATTTTCCCTTGTTAGGCTTTATTCTGATTGTAAATCACCAAATGTACTCAAGAGAGGAATGAATTTGTAAATTAGCTACACCAAGGAATAAACACTTTCCTTCAAGACGGGAAATCATTTATTACTTAAAGTCAGTAAATCTTTTTGACACACCTGCTATATACCACTTGCTGCATTGTCTCATGAATTAGCCTAGTGTTAATTTATCTTAAATTTTTTTGCTAAAAAAAAAACCTTTTAGCAAAACTCGATATTTTTCTATTCCACATGTACGAGTACGGATGTATTTTAAGAAATATACATAAAGGTGTCAATTTACAGTAAACACGTGTAAAAGTAAGTAAGAGCTGGGATATAAAATATTTCAATTTAGTATTCTGTGTTCTCAAATCAATCTTGGTTGTAGTACATCCTTTGCAAACATAGTCCATAACCTTCGTTTAGCTAAGAAGCGAAACAATGCTTTTAATTTATATCGTTTAAGAGGAATGTGATGCTGTGTGGTGCATGCTAATTGCCAAATCTGACTGACGCTTAGGACATATATATCGTACCTCATGATCACCTACTTTTCCCAGCAAGAATCCCTTCAGATACATTCGAGTTTAATTTAAAAAGAATGTCAAATGATGAAAAAAACATGGGGACAAATATGAAAAGTAGAAGGATATAAGGAGGTGACAATTTATGGTTATGAGATCATAGGCATTGTTCTATAGTGGTCATTATATTGAGCTCAACAATTTAGTGTAATACAAATAAAGGATTTTTACTAATTTCACTACAACCACAGTTGTATTTTGTTTTTACGATTATGGTCAATTACAATGTTACAATGTTATTTTCATTATCCTGTGCTTCACTTCTTATTAAGGTCACTAAATTTCATGCACAATTCCCCAACGTTTTTCACGCTGATGATGTTCTGATACTTCCCTCAGTTGGATACCATATTTATCTCAGTTAAATCTACACACATTTAGTCAAATTGCCAAAAAAGGTTGCATGAGCTCCAGAATATTGGTGAAATTCCCCTCCAATTATTTTTGATGCAAACCAATAAATCTCATAGTATAAGAAACCCATTTGTATCAAGTCTAAATGCACTTTCAATTATTATTTCTGATTATTTTTAAGAGTCAAGTTTAAAAATATTCGTGAAGGATGAGTTACAATTATGAGGCATGAGAAGCTGGGATAAAAATAATTAATTAAAAATATTTTTAAATCTGCTACGTTTAATATGAAAAATGGAACAGGAATGGTTTCCAAAAATAAATTTATTTTGTTCATTTTTCAACGACAACTTTACAACTTTCATTGCAAAAGTTGGGTTAAACGCAAAGTTTTACCTTTGTGCCTGCTGGGCCATCAAGCATTTCAAATTATCCTGATCAACCAACAATTTAAGTTTTTTTTAGCGTCAAATCCTTTTCTTTTAAACTTTGTCTGTCTGCTATTAACTAAAAGACTCATATGAGGATGCACGAGATTGATTACTTGAATTTTTTACGGTTACTCGTTGATGTACCATTTATCTAAACCCAAGTGGATGAAACTATTTTTGTAAGTGTTCTTATCACCTCTTCAATTCCTAAATCATTGTTGCCCATGCTATTCATTGTATTAACAATGAGGACGTCTTTGTTCTTATTGAATATCAGTTACAAAGCAATATTACAAGATCAATAATACAAGACCAATTTATCTCATCCCAGTTTTTATTGGCATTAAAAACACGAATTTTCCCTTCGAAATACTTTTGAACCTTTCCCATATCATAAAAATGAAATAAAAGGAAATCCTAATCTCCAATCATTCCCTATATAGCCTCAGTAGAAGTAGCGTCTTTCATGGTACAAAAAACTCATTCAGTTTGTTTCCAATTAAGTACATAATTTGCAATAGACAACAAATTGTGAAAGAGAAACTATATTTTCCAAGAACTCCGTTTTTCTATTAAATCCAATCCAAAACAATGATTTATCTAATGAAATAAATAAAGAATGAGGTCGGTGATTCAGAGTTTGTTAAAAACGTGATATGTATACCATGCTAGTACCTGCTTAATTATGTATTACAGGCAAGAAACATGGCTACAACAAAAACTGATGAGTTAAGAGTCATTTTGGGTGTGGTTTTGCCAGATAAGGCCAATACAAAAGGGAAAAACTAATTTTCTCTCTTAAAATTGTCACGTTTCAGGTGAAATGTTCTCACGATATTTTCTACGGTCAGTTTCTTATTGATGATTTAATAATTTTCAATCCAAGCTTGACCAATAGTAGGGATAAAATTAGGTTGGTTCAAGATAATGATTATTTGATGGGATAAAAATTATACAATGAAAAGTTACCAGACAATGCCGAATTAGTTTTGGAAAGAGGGAAATTTTTGTCTATTGTATTTTTACATCTTAAAAAGTCACCAAACTACGACATGGCTACTTAATTACTTTGCAATTAAACCTCAAGTTTGTGGAGAAAGCGATGAGCATCTACAACAAAGTTTAATTGCTATATTATTTTTTTTCCAACTTTATTCTCTGCATTCTTGCTTATGGTCAACCCTACATAGATGTTGACTAGATCTATTTATATCCTAATTACTTTTTTTGATATCAATTATGATTATTGAATTCCTTTACCATGACTCTATGGCTTGCTACTAAAAATCCACCTGTTGAATGTTATCATTTCCTTTTAATCCATTGTCCCCCTGACTTTCCCCTTCATTGCAATTACTTCAAAAAATCTCAAATGGCATTAATAAATTGTTCTTTATTCACAACAGCTTCAAAAAAAACCTTTGGGGGGGATGGAATGGGGTGACAGGTCTTTTTCATAACAAAAGAACATCTCATGCCGGGGTGGTAGAATCATTAACGACAATGTATGAAATGAAATTAATTATTTAGTCGGCATTTAACTTTCCACCGTTTGTCAATCCAAAAAAAAGACTTGGATGAGTTCTGATTAGATTGGTAAGATGAGATTGAGGGATTGAGGACAAGGACAAGGAACTAACGTTGAATTGTTTTTTTCCCTTTATATGAAATGAACTAATCGATGGTCGGTGGTTATAAAACTGAAAGTTATCTAGTAACATTGTGCTACATTTTTGATGCATATTATAAGAGGATGTAATGCTGGGTAGTAGAGCAAACGTTGTATCCCGTCACAAAAGATTCGTTAGAGCCAAAGAGTGCCGTGGGAGGAAGTGAATAAGCTTTTGTATTTAATAAGATGGCCTAAAGCATATTTAAATCGGGGAGATCGTTGCAAAGCATTCCTCAAATGTACCGTTTTGCTAGCCCAAATTTCGCCACTGTCATACATTGGTCATCTCATTTATTGAGAATGAGATGCTAAACTTTTACAACGTCTCGTTATTAATCATGCATGACTTTCTTTTCATTTTTTGGGGTTGGGTTTTTGATTTATAGTGCATGGAAGGATATTGTACCATGAATGTTTTTACAGGTATAAAATTTTATTTATTTTCATTCAGTTACATAGTTCATTAATACTTGAATGATAGTCAATCAATAATTGTTTAGGACGACATATTTGCTAATCTACTAAAAAATAATTGTCGTCTTGTTGTATTCAATCAGTCCTTCGTTTACGATTCTCCACTTCCTGAATTATAGTCTTGCTTCGACGGCAAATGGATTGTGCATTGCGAATACATCTGTAACAAAAAATGGGCAAACTCTAAAACCTCAAGCTCAACACTTTGTAAATATACAAACTCACTCTGCTAGTTGAATAGCAGCACCACGCTGAATCTCATCTTCAACATCCAAATATTTCATAACATCCTTACTATCTCGGTGAAACGCCTTCAGTTTGAGGCGCTTCACCCCCGAGTGCGACTTTTGGGAGCTGGAGGTTTCATATTCGAAAATGGTTTCTTGTGACGACATCTCCTGAGAACTCTGAAATAAATTTCGACGTTCTTCTTCTTCTTTTTCAGTACAAACCTCCAAAGGAACGCTTTGAATTGCAGGAGATTGCATTCCTTCTTGTTCATCTCCTTCATTTGCACGCCGTCGGGGTTCTTCTTGTGGGCTCGCAGTGCTTACAGTACGCTTACGTTTCTTTTGGCCCGGGTCCTTAGGCACTTGTGTTTCTTGAAAATCACGGGTGTAGTCGCGACCGGGGGCTGAACAAATTCGCAAGTTGATCACTGATCTGCCCTGTATCTCTTTTTGACCATTGAGCAAAGTAAAAATAATTGCAACTGGTCGACGACTTATTCCTCGGTCCTCCACTAATTTGCATGATGACAAGCAAGTAAATGCAAATTTTTGTTGCAAGCATGCACTACCAGGCTAAGTACGAAAAAAACAAGTGCTACATTTTAACTTTGTGTATGTATACAAATAACTCATACCTCAGGCTGTCGCAATGGAATCATCAAATAGTTGAAGTTGGTTTGCTTACTTGTTAGATAACAAACATTCTTATCCTCACTTGTTCCTCTCATTATGAAATCCAGAGCATCAGGGTTAGAATATTCTGACAAATAAGTATTCAATGCATATTAGAAAGAAAATAAACAAGATAGCTTACGCAATTCCAGCTTCCGCTGAGTTGCAATACAGTTGATGCATTTCAAAACCGGCATATTCTGATGCTCTGGTAAAGTGTAGACCAATACAGCTCTTAGACTCCAATCTTTGGGATTTTCAATGCTTTTAAAATCCATCTTGATATCAAACCCGTACGTCTGATTACTACAAAAGAACTTTCTATGTTCTTTGCTATATTTGCACTTTCCAGTCTCCCTTGGACTCACCTATTCACCAAATTGAAAGTTAGCAATAAATTAAATAAATTATAAGCCAATATTGATCCCTTACATCAAAGTTGACCAGTCCAGGATAAGCATCAAAACAAATGTTCTCATTTCCCAATATCTCATGAAGACCAGGATCAGGAATCAAAGGATCTGGACAGTTATCCACCTCATGTTGACCAGGATCAGGAATCAAAGGATCTGGACAGTTATCCACCTCATGTTGACCAGGATCAGGAATCAAAGGATCTGGACAGTTATCCAACTCATGTTGACCATGCTCAGGAATCGGAATCAAAGGATCAAAGTTATCCATATAGGAAAACATGTCCTGTGACAAAACGAATTCGTCTCCATAATCTGGCAACTCTGGACCCTTGCCCCACAAGCTGCAAAAATAGAAAAAAAAACATAAATACAAATCACTGGATTAGCCATCCCTTACTAATTTTGTATACGAGGGAGAAGGGGGTTTGGTTGCGCATTTTTAGGAATTTCAGTATTCCACAACCACTGACTATCATTAGGATTGGCGTCCATCCTTTGTGGATCCCTTTGACCAGTTTCTTTGATGATGAGCGGAACGTTATATATTTTAATGTTGACTGCTCCACACACAGCAAGAGACTGGCTAGACTGGACGCTCACGCTCACTCAAGCCTACCACCACCACATCCCGCCTCAATCACACGCACTCCTTTGTCTCCAGTCTAAACTCAATGATACCAAATTGACATGGGTTTTTTGAGATTTATTTCACATTCATGAAATATAATGAATGACATAATAAATGGTAAAGGGTCAAAAAATAAACTTTGAATTAATTAACACCGTGAATAGTCCTTTCAAAGCTTTAGCAATACTTTTTTGTAAGGTGAATTCATGGACTTCATGGTTTTGTGAAGGATCGGATGAATTCAGGGTCAAACATGATAAGTCCAGAGGATGAGTTTTCAGGGCTGCTGGGTGGTGTTGTTATTTCTTCTTCAGGGGTATAGATTCCTTCAACTTGCATCTCAAAATATTCCTGCAATTTTTAATCATGTAATTATTAGAGGAGCTGGGGGTTTGGAAGGCACTCTTTTACAGTTTCTGAAGCAATGTAAAGTATGCGTCCAATATCATCTACTAATTGTCCAAAGGTGGGGCGCCCAGTGGGAGTTTCCATCCAACAGTCACGCATAATAATATAGCTGAAAATAAAATGTAATGTACTGCATGATGAGGGGAATTGACTTTTAACAACTTACAGTTCGGTGGGACAGTTTGGAGGGTGACTCATCCTTTGACCACTTCGAACGAATTCAAGCAAGTAGTTCATGTCTGAAATTGTTGGATAAGGAGATCCACCCAGGGTGACAATTTCCCAAATTAAAATTCCATAGGACCATCTAAAAAAATAATGCAACAAATTGAATTAGAGGTTCACTTAGTTATAGTTTAAAACCTACACGTCAGATTGTGTAGTGTAAACGCGATGGATAAGGGTTTCTGGAGCCATCCATTTTATTGGGACCCTTCCATCAGTTTTCTTCCTGTAGTAGTCATTTGCAAAAGTACTTCGTGTCATACCAAAGTCACAGATTTTAGCAACGTGATTGGCATTAATAAGGATGTTCCTGGCGGCCAAATCTCGGTGTACATACTGCAACCACAACATTTAAACTCAAACCTTTGTGCTAAAGATTGGCTCCTTACTTTTCTTTGAGACAAATAATCCATGCCCCTTGCTACTTGGAAAGAGTAGGACATTAGGTCCCTGAACGTGAGAGGTACCTTAGCAGATGGAGACTCATCAGAGATTTTTGCTAGCACCTTTGGTTTTTCGTATGAATAATTGTTTCGATTGCTACGAAGAAATTCCAAAAGACTTCCATGTTCTGCAAATTCCATAATGACTAAAAGTTCTCCTCCCACAGTACAGCACCCTAATAAATTGATTATGTTAGGGTGCTTCCCAAGTTCTTTCATCGTTTCCATCTCAGAAATTAAGTCTATCATATCAGCATCTGAATGAGTGCCTAAATGAAAAATACAAAATTGAGATTTTAAATCGTATTAAATTTAGCATCAATAATATTGATCATACTTTTCAGTGTTTTAACTGCTACTGTTGAGGTTATTCCACGTTCTACTATACCATTAGCAGTCGCTTGACACACCTCTCCAAATGCTCCTTCTCCCAAGTATTTTCCAATGATCAACCGATCCCTAGCAAATTCCCATTGTTCATCCATGGGAAGCTCGTACTCTTGATCATTAGTTTTCGTGGTCACCACACTTTTTATGTTGACTTCGGGAATCATCTGAAACATTATTAATGACGATGATAACTATCTAAAATAAAACAAGTACACAGTCTTACTATTCCTCCTTCTTCACAATCTCTAGCAGGAACCCGATCAACTACGACTACTTTCGTCCAACCTTTTGACCCATGCTCTACTAGTTTCTTTTTATAACTCCTATAAACAAAATTAGTATTTGCTTTTAATTAACAAAAACCACCTACCTTTGTAATTTTCCTCTGTAAATCACTATACCGATGAAGAATAAAATTACGAGTCCTACAATAACTGCAATTGGTAACCACTCCAAAGATGCTGAATTAGGACTGACGCTTGGCCCTGTGTCCGATGGTCTGTCTGTAACCAAAAAAGATAAATTAACATATATACATATAAAAAGATAGATTAACAATGCTATACAAAGCAATAAAAGTTCCTTACTTGTAAATACATCGATATAAGCTGATGCGTTTGCTTTGCCAATTGAATTAGCAACCTGACAGGTGTACAATCCAGCATCATCCGAAGTCACATTTTCCAAATACAAAACGTGATGATCTTTCAATATTGTAGAATTATTTGTTCTCGACTATAATGACAAAAATAAATGAGTTAGAAAAAGTTAGAGCTGCAAACTATAAATACTTGTAAATCACACACTAAAATAGCAGTATTACATAGTATTTCATTATTCATCCTTAATTGCAAGCGTTAATTAATTATAAAACATTGTATATTCCTATTTCTACAATTTGAAATAAGTTTCAAGTAGCAAGCTGTTTGATATATTATATATTATAATATATATTTTAAGTACTAATAGTCTACTCAAGGGTTGTTTTTTATTAATTTGCATTGCTTTGAGATGGGTTAATGCTTAGCCGGTATTATTGTCATTCACACAACGCATTACAAGCTTCACACAAGTTTTTTTATGTAAAATTATACCTTTACTTGCTCATAATTTCCAGTATTATTTGTAAAATACTTAACCCATTGGATGAAATACTCAGCATCACTCAATATTTCCACTCTCAGAATGGCATTTTCTGACCTCATTACTGCTATACTCTCTGGTACAATGGTAAAAATCGGTGGAGCATGGCTAACCTCTAAAAACCGACAAATAACATTTCAGATAAAAATTGTTGGCAAACGCCAGCATTCCACGCATTACAGTAAATTGTCACTCTTTAGATATTTGGTTCATGCTATAAAAACCAGCAAAGAGATCGCACATTGCTGCAAATTCAGATGGAGTCGAAGAATAATGATGATAAAATTTGTTTAAATAAAAGTAAGCAAAAGCACAAACCTTTGCAACAGTCATTGTGCCGTTGTTTAAACGAACAAAGAATCTGAAGATGGCATCAAAATCCGAAATTTCATCGTCAGCATCAGTGCAAGTGAGGTTAAGAGACTCTCCGACGACAAGTGTCTGATTTACAAAATCCTTAATTCTGGGGTTCCTGGGGTCTCTATCTAAAATGGCGTGGATATTAAATCGTCTTCATCATTAGCATCAAGTAATAAAAGATGTCTACGTAAAACCGCCACCAATAATACTGAGAAGTAGGAAATTAATAATCTTGTGATGAAAGCGATACAGGCAATAGAGGACAGTTAAAAGCACAGCAGCAGAAATTAAAAGTAAAAAGTATTTTCAACAAAAAAAAGCTTCAAATGTACAACAGCGAATACATTCACATATGCAATAAACATAAATCCCCAAATTCAAATTTTTCACTTACGATTAACAATCAATTGTATCTCATACACAATTGAATCACTTCCATTACTTGCTTTACAAGTGTATATCCCTCCATCACTCATTGTTAGTTCTTTAATCGTGAGTGAATGATTATGTATCCTATAATGAAAGCCGAGTGGTGAAAATACGTTTTCATCCTTATACCATGTAACAGTCGGTGGAGGATTACCTACAATCATTCAAAAATGACAAATTTATAATTCCATCATCAACCTCAGACTTGAACCTACCTCTTGGATTACATTGTAACGTAACCTGAGTACCTGCGGCCTGTACAAAGAACCTATTCATCCTCTTCTCATTATTAAAATCAAAGCAAAGATATTTTGAATCTGTGGAATTCATTGCTATTCTCATCTTATTGCAGTTGACTTTCTCTTCATACAATTTCTCCTCCTTTTCATCATCAATGTCATAGTACTCCTCCTCCCAATCTTCTTTTTTCTTCACAAGAGGTTTCTCTACTGTGATATTAATATATCTTCTAAGTTCTTCCCTTTCCTCAATATCCGTTCCTAAACATTCATATTGCCCCCCATCCTTGCCCTTTATCTTGTTAATTGTCAAGCTACAATATAACTCAACATTACTAAGGATTCCTGGTACTGAAGACCTTTAACTTACGAGATTCGGTCAATTTGAATATTTGAGGGGAACTTATCCTCGTCCATCATCTCCTTCCCATTAAGAAACCAGCTCGTCCTCAATGTATCATTCATTTCAACCGGAGGAACACAAAATAGTTTAAGGGTAGTTCCCTTATTGACTTTAATCATCCTATCCCCAGTGGTATAGAGATCTTTAGAGGGAGAACAAAAGGATCCCTTTGTAATCGGCTGTGTCTGGGTATTGGGAGATGTAATTCTCACTTACCAATCCTCCGAATAGGATTATGATCCTTCCCTTTCTTCTTCCCTTCAACCCCCCCCACCAACAATACAACGACCCCCATGATAAGGCCCCACTTGAACATGGGGAAATATTTTTTTATTTTTTTTTTCCTTCAATAAAAAATGCCCACTGTACTCCTCCTTGTCTAATACCACACTGAACAACAGCTCAACATTTCACAAGACTTTTGGGGTCTCCAAAAAACAACTACACACTAACAGATCATCATGGTTATAATACTGCTGGTGTGCCTCTTTTATGACATTCCTCCAATGTGTGTGCTTTCCTAATGAATGAACAAGAGGAGAATACAAGATGCATGCTTATTATTATGACTTTATATTAATATATATATATAGGGACCCCCCCGTCCCCCCTTTTCCTTCATTGTTTGTTGTAATTGAAAAAGTTGAGGGGGAAGGTAAAGATGCTGCTACATGTGTCATAAAACTGAGGTTGATGAGGCTTGATGTGGAATGGGGTTAACCCTTTAGGTCAAGTTATTATCCAAGTTATATTTCAAAGGATGTAATAGATGGTCATAAGGGGGTTAATTGAAGTATAAATAAATAAACAAGTCCCTATATCCAAGATGATGAATATAGTACAAGAAGATGGTTGGCGTTGGGGGGTTTTTTTGTTGAGGGGCTTGCTCCAGATGTATTTTTTGGTCATTTGCCCATGATTTTAATGTTGGAGAGTTGATTCCAAGGATATAGGAGCTACAACCAAGTGTTTTAAAATAAGAAAGGTTCCAAAAACAACATGAGCTTGAGAGCTTCTGGTTTTTGTCTACAAACGGAGTTCATTTACAGCCATTGGCGTTCTTTTGAGGTTGGAGTATGTATGAATTATAAACTGCAAATGGGATTCATGGGATGGATTTATTTTTAAGTTGTAAAACTTGTAAGATTTCTACAAGACTTGGTACAAGATTGGATGAGTGCGTAGGGAGAGCTTAAGGGCTGGAGAAAGAGTTTCATTATTTAATAACCCAACAAAGAACATCTTTGTTACAGCTAAGGGTCCAAGGCTTCTCTTTTTTTTGAACCTTTTGGCTTGAAAAGACGAAACTAAATACGATTAAGCAACCAATTCATGCACTTCTTAAAATCAAGAAGAGAGTCTAGAGTTTCTCAATAATAGTAATATTCTTAATATTCCTCATTCTTCTCAATTGTTGGTTTCTAAAGTGTTCTAT
>JAAOWG010000271.1:0-26247 GCA_036491945.1 Paranurophorus simplex
GTCACTGGGTGGACCGATCTGGCCCATCTTCGAACTTAGCCTTTGCCTTGCCCAAATGTGTATTGGTGCCAAATTTCATCCAAATCGGTCCACCCGTTCGACCGCTAGAGTGTCCCGAACAGACGGATGGACATAGTGATTACATAAGCCCTGACTCGGGCTAAAAAACTTATTATTTATAATTTGTCAAGCATCAAACATCAAAATGTATTTATGCATTTTCTATTATTTTTCCGTTTTGAAATAATGCATCATGAAAGGGTTGAAATAGAGGTGTATTTTATTTTCATTTATTGACAATTTTGATCAATAAATAATTTCTATTTTATCGCTGATTGAAATTTGATTAATCCTCTCTTGGCTTTTCCCTTTCTCCAATTATTTGAGGCTTATAATCAGGTTTGCTGGCTCTTGTAAAAAGTTCGCCATACATTGGAAGCCGTTGTGTCATCTGAAACGTTACCCAATTGTTCAAAATACTTGCACAAATAATCTTACTCGAAAGCCCCATTTATCTCTAACTTGACGACAAAGATTCAAATCCATTTCAGCCACTAAAAGGCCATCCGATACTCGAGACAGTCCCTATTTTAATCTCATTTCATAAACATGTACATACATATGTAATTGATTAATTTTGTGATTAATTGCTATGCATTTTGTACCACACTTCGCGAGCCGTCCGGTGCTGCAACATAAGATGATCCATAAAAATGTCCAAAATCCTTATGAGCTGGTTTTCCATCCCCAGATGTAAATTCATTTGGAAACGTTTCCGTACCCACACGATTTATTGCACAGGCAAAGTAGCTGTTTGCAATTGCTGCATTCCTTTCCTTGCAATTAATAATGTACTTAAAAAAATAATTTCTACCTCGCTTCAATCCCCCATAACGGCTCGCTCAACGCCCCAACCGTTGCAGAAGGATTGAAAACAATTTCTGCATTATTGAACCCAAACATTGCCCAATTCAGGGGATGATGTCTTCCATAACAAATGTTTATCCCAACCCTTCCAAAGGCAGTTTCAAAAACTGGATGACCCAGTGTAGATTCCATGTAGTATGTTGACTCATTAAAATCCCCGACTCGAGGACTGTAATGGACTATATGTAATTAAATGGACTTGAACTCTATAATCACAACTTATGTACATATGATTTTTTCTGGATTTCCCAATAACTTGTCCAGTGTTTGAAATCACGACGGCCGTATTCCATAAAACATCGGCCCCATCCCGTTCCAATATTGGCGATATTATCACCATATTGTAACGAGCTGCTAGCTGCTGCAAAAATCTCGTTGTTGGACCATCTTCCGCATTCTCCGCAACCTCCACCCAGGGAAGACGTTCTCTTGTGCAGAATGCGAAGGCCATTGCTAATATAAACTTTTTAATAAAAAAAAAACTTCACAAATATAGCCCGCTTGCACTTACTCCAAGTCTCTTGAAAACAAAAGATATTGACTCCAGCTGAAGCTGCAATTGTAATAGCATTCTCCCCCAATTTATGAAGTGCTGCTCTTTGTTCTCCGATTGGAGTCGAAGGTGGGAGTGGCAACGCATTTTGAAAGAGTCCAACTTTAACCCGTCTTGGGGGTCGCAGTTGTTCCGCAGCAGCAATGAATTGATGAGTTTGCAATTGAATGGAACAAGCTTTTGCCAATTCCAAGGTTGATTTGGTCACCTCTAACCCTCTGTAAGTGAAACCATTTTATTTCACGTCAATTAAATCCAACTCACTTTGGTGGATAATCGCAACCATAAAGGATTTTCCAAGCTCTGCTACAAGCCTCTTTTGGCAACTCGGATAAAATAGATTCTAAACTTTCAATTTCAGGATTTTCCATTGCAAGCTTTTTTAGCAAAGCTCTTCTCAAACTATTGCGTTACAAATGCAACATCTACTAAAATGAGTAGAGATTTATGGAAAATATAAGTTGGCGATAATTGGTTGAGATTAAATTAACCCAGATCAACCCACCACCTCTGACTCCCATGTAATGTATCCTTGTCCTTGCTTTTCATATCATTATGATGGAACAGCTATTGAACTCAATGGCATTCATCCATGAAAAACTCAAGATTCATTTAAATAACGCTTGTGCAACTTTACTCGGTTGAATTCTACTTACAAAAGTTACAACATAAACAATTTCTTTTGGTTAAATTCAAATACTCGTTTCATTGCATGCAGAATGACTAGCAGTAGCACAACTTATGTTAGTAGGCGAGAAGCTGTTTAATTTTAAAGAAACATCTCAACTAGCCAAGATTTACGGTAATTAAAGGATTCAAATGATTGCAAAGTCCTTTTGTTTTCAAAAACATTTATGATTTCATGGTTTAATGATTTTACAAATATTTTCCACTCCAATCAATGAGCATAAACATACAAAATATTTACAGATCAAAAGTTATTGCAGTAACGGTTCCCAATTCCTTATGAAGAAGTGTCAAGTACTGAGTTGAAGAATAACTTTGATATTTCCAGGAACAGGAAGTTATTATGTTTTCATGGGCTTTGGAATTAACATTTGACACACTTGTTGCTCATCTCATCCATGACCTTTCTCACCGAAAACAGTTATTCCATGTAGGCGTTTGGAATCCTCCACCTGTTTATTGCTCAATCAAGGTTGAACTCTTTCAAATAACAGGTATAAAAGAAACAATCAGATGCAACTATAGCTGTTATTCCATTGAATACCCAACAATGAAAATACTTATGGTAGAATGTCTCATAATTTTAAACCCATTTACTTTGGCCTTGGACAAGCCATGGAAGGAAATTGACGAATTGATTAATGGAGATGGACTATTTTCCACACTGAACCACCGGAGTGGTCGAGTCCTTCAATTCAATGATTCAGTCCCTTTACTCTCAGCCCTTGCCACGGAATTAGAAGATTACACAATTTTATCAACTATTTATACCAAATATTTGGTGAGTAGGATTTTATTGGGAAACTTGAACTATATTTGAAACAGGAGAAATATCAACAACTTCAAAATGAGACGGAGGATTTAGAGCTTTTCAAGCATCGCGTCCTCACCATTGCAAAACACAACCTTCAAGCAAAGGCTGGTCTCTTCAACTATCAAATGGGAATAAACCAATTTACATCTACGGTAAGTAATAAATCTTGTCCTTTCTTTAACCCAAACCTTTCACTCCCTTATACATATATAGTCCCTTAAAGAGAAAGGGATTGGACAGCCACCAGGCTCTCGAACTTCAAAACGTCTGCAACCCACGCCATGGCTTAACTTCCCACGAAAGAAGGATTCAAATCACTTCGACTGGCGTGATTATAATGCTGTCTCTCCCCCCAAGGATCAGGGTCGTTGTGGCTCATGCGTATTTTTTGCAAGCACTGCTGCCCTTGAATCTCACAGCTACTTGGTAAAGGCAAGATCCAGCAGAAGCTTCATTTCCTGGCCCCCAGATCTCAGTGAACAAGAGCTTCTGGATTGTGCAAAGAATTACAGTGGCTACAAGGGTTGTATCAACAACCACGCCACAACGGCCCTCGAATACATTAAACACAATGGTCTTTCATACGAACGGGACTACTTTTATAGTGGCCACATCAACTCCAACTGCTACTCAAGCTGGTATCCGGAACGATCCGGTATGGACACCTACCACAGAATCCTCCCTGCCTACAATGAAGAGAAAATTAAAGAGATTCTTACAGACTTTGGTCCAGTCATGGTAGGGATCCATATTAACGACAACTTTAGAATGTACAAGGCCGGGATCTTTGACACCCCTTGCCTTGATAAGGATGGGATCAAGGAAAATATATTTATCAATCACATGATCCTCATTGTCGGCTATGGGACGGAGATGATAAATGGAGATGTCCTAGAGTACTGGATTGCAAAAAACTCTTATTCATCAAATTGGGGAGAGAATGGTTATTTGAGATTGAGAAGGAATAAGAGATTATGTCTTTTGGGGGAAGAGGCATATTATTTATACAGCTATCCCTACATTGATAACAATAAAATTTAAATGGATTTAAATTCACGAGATGCTCCTTGGATTTAGTGGCTTATTCCTTTTAGCTATAACTTCTGTGACAATTTGATCAAGAAAATAGGCTATACAACCTATTACAATTGCTGTTACAAGGTTGATTATTAATTCTTCTAATATTTGGAATAGGACTGGACCCTCATCATTGTTCGGAATTGAACTTTTCTCCTTCAGAGTCCTGGCACAGTTATCCACTGCTGGTTTTTTAATTTCCTCCTTTCTCTTCAGATCAAGGAAATTAGTACAATCACAAAATGTAAAGGAAGGGGATCCTTGTTGTTTTATACATTGTGATTCATCAATTCCATTTACAAATTGATAAAATAATGAATTCAAATGCTTAGACCTTTTAATCTCATGTCCATCTAAAACAAAGGAATACAAATGAAATTCCTTGCTTTTTACACGTTACATATATATGCTTATCAATTACTCACACATAGCTAAGAAAGTACTGAAAGCTGGAAACTTTTCCTCCATTTCCAACAAAGTCCTGGAATTAATTTCAAAATACATTTGAGACACCCCTTGAAAACATTTTATACCCATGTTCCAGAACAAATAACGCCCAAAATGGAATTGATAATACCAAACTTGCAACACAATATTTCATTGCTGAATATTTATTTTAAAAGATGGTCGTTGTTACGGATGGAAAAATAAAACTTTATTATATCCTTTCTAAGTCCTCTCTCCTCAACCCTTTCCTTGTACAAGTGCACCCTTTATATATATTCTCTTATGAAAATAAAGTATTGTAAGAATCCCTTCTTTTCATTCTTTATTTAAACATTTAATCCTTCCAACATTTTAGTTGGATTAGGACCCAACAACCCTGGAGGACTCAGCCCCTCTGGTTCCCCAACAAATAGAGTAATTTGACTTTTAAACCTTTCAACACTTGCCCTATCCTTTACAAATTTTTCAAATTGTACTGGATCCGTTTGTCGTTGATATTCAAAAATATTGTTAAACCCATAAGGAGCTGGGACGTCCTTCCTAACGCTCCACATCTCACCAACGTTCCTCTGCGTATTTGCATCCAGCCACCAACTAATGTATAACTTGGATTTATTGGGGTGCTTTGTTTGCTTAAATATTGCAGCCCTTTGGCCCCAAGATACGAAGGGATCTTCCCTTGGAAGAAGGAACCTTACAGGATCATCAACTCTGGGTCGTAAACTTCCAGCCGTTGTGAAGGTTGCTAGATAAGATCCATTTCTAACAAGATCATCCGGAGCTTGGGTTCCCCTTACAAATAGGGGACGATTCTTTACGAAGCTTGTTAACCAATTCCATCCATATTTATCTATAAATAATTTATACAAAAGGAGGACAGCGTCATCATCATTTGGCCAAGTTGAGACAATCCTTCCTTTCAGATCTTCTCTTAAATAGTCTCTCGCCTCTGTAGGCCAACTTCCAAGTTGGGTGTTGACATTGTTTGAAAATGCAAGGACAAATAGCGCCGTGGAGTATCCATCCATGTCTTTAAATTCATTGTAAACTTGGTCCCATCCAATCCCTTTGTAAGGAAGGAGAACGCCTTGGGCTTTCCAACGCTCGAAATCCCCAAGCGTTTGAAGTTGAGCGATATCCGGGATCAAAGTGTTTGTTGATAATTGATAATCTATTCGACCATTGTGATTCTTACTAAAGTCAACAATGGTTTGTAGCTTTATCCCAGGAAATGTGGATTCAAAGGCTTGTTTCACAGAATTTTGTTGATCAGGGGTGTCCCCTCCTGCGTAAATTATTAAATCCCCCTCCTCCTTTAATGCAAGTAAATAGAGATCATTCAGCGTCCGATTGTCAATGTCGTCGACATGTTGAGGCCAGTTGTTGTGGATGTGAGGCTTTTTGAAATCGTTGGGATTATATTTGGATTTTTTAGAAGAAAGACTTTTAGCTAAACTTTTCCAACCCCAGTCAAAATCAAATTCATTCTTCCAACAAGTAATGGATTCAAACTGTTTTTTTTATGTTAAAATAAATTGTGAATTTTAAAGCAATACGTACCAGAGTTGTTGATAAGCTTGCAAATAAAATGGCTATAAGGACCCTCATCCTTGTTTAACTTCTCATTGTAAACTGAGGGATTTAAATGCTGGGATTTTAAAGCAATGCTATTTTTGTTCAAGTTGCGTCCAATTCTCTTGAATTGAAACAACTTATTGCAGATCATGAAATCCATTCAATCAAATGCCAAAAACAAGCCAAATCTAACAAAGCTTACCACATTTCATTACAAATTATTGTGGTAAGAGGGAATCCCATTGGTAGTGAAAAGATTTAAATCCTATTGCCTTGAAATTATAAAGCGGCATGCTGTTTACATTTCACTGAAATAACAATTGACTTGACGTTGTATTTACAAGGTTTCCTTACTGAGATTTCATTATATTCACAGACGCAGTCAGTGAGCAATTCATTGAGAATTTTATAAACGCAAATGCAAATAATAATTTGATGATTTTGTTCCAAAATTAGAATTCAATCAATCAGAGCTGTTGCTGTTGTGGATTAAATTTATTTTTTAGATGATTCATTTGTTTATATAATTCAATCTCCGAAATACATGAGTCATTCTATAATATTATGTGTGTATGTATGTTCATACCTACCGTACAGCATTATTGCAATATCAATACAATCATTTTCAACTGCAGTTTTTCCCCCAAGACCGCAGCGTTATGAAATTTTGACCATTAAACCTTCACACCTCCATTTTTTATTCATTTATATGCAGCGCTAAAATTCCTTATCCTATTAATAATATGTAGATGAAGAATCACATTCATTCGTCATACCCAAAACAACAAAAGTACTTTAGTTATCGATCGTCCAAAAATGAGGTCTCCAAGCGACCAACTTCCAAACAAACTGAACGTAACTCCAACCCATTCTTCTTGTAACACATTTTCCAATCCATCCTAAAATCTTTATAAAATGAAGTTAAAAATAGATGTGGATGGGAAACCAAAGCATTCAGATACCGCAACTGGAGTAGCATGGGCATCCTCCGATACCATCTTCTCAATTGGGTAGTAAAACCTACAAAAAGCTATCTCAACATTATCTCATGTACATTCCCATCATTTTTACAGTGACGATCATCAACTCCTTGTTTGGAATTTGGGGAAGCAGGAAACCACCCTTGTGGCTCAACTACCCCCCACAATTTATCCAACAGGGATCCACTTTCCTCCAAAAAATCGTAAAGCAACGTCCGACCTCCTTCTCGTCACTGGAACGGATGGTTCATTCCATCTTCTAGCCAGGGGTGGTCGACTAGAGAAAACGGTCGTAGGACACAAAGGAGCTATCCTCTGTGGTCAATGGAGTTGGGAAGGGGGTGAAATCTTAACAAGTGGGGAAGATGGATTCCTTCGTCTTTGGTCTCGTCAGGGACTGTTGAGATCAACGTTGGCTCAAACGTCACAACCCATTTACTCCTGTGCTTGGTCCCCTGACGGCTCCTCAGTTTTGTACACAAATGGAGCCTCCCTAATCCTCAAACCCTTTGTTTCCAATGGGAAGAATTACCAATGGAAGGCTCATGAGGGGTTAATCCTTTGTCTCTCATGGTCTCCAACCTCTACCCTTATTATCTCTGGGGGTGAGGATTGTCGCTACAAAGTTTGGGATGGGAATGGTCAACCCTTGTACTCTAGTGGGGTTCACATCCATCCAATAACTTCGACAAGTTGGGCCCCTGCTGGGGACCTCTTCTCAGTAGGAAGTTATAATTTACTAAGAGTTTGTGATAAATATGGAGTAAGTGAGGAGCTTTTATTTAGTGTAGGTTAAAAAGAGTTTTTTTAATCATTTCTTTGGTAGTGGTCACATTGTTTGGAGAGGCTGACAACTGGGAGTGTTTACAACATGGTTTGGAGTGCGGATGGGACGCAATTTGCAGCAGCTACGGCATCAGGTCATGTATTCCTTGCGAGCCTCATTGAAAGAAGCGTCTCATCCGGAAATTATGAGGCTGTACAGTCCAGCAGAAGGACTATTGTACTTAAAGAGTTTACAGCAAATACAAATGACACGCTAGAGTTTAGGGACAGAGTTATCAAGGTATGCTAGTTGTTTTTAATTCATCTAATTCTTTTTTTATAATAATTAAGATGTCGATGAATTATGGATACTTGATTTGTGTTACAAGTTCTCAACTGTACGTGTACAATGTGAGCAATGTAAATACCCCAGTGGTAACAGAACTAAGGGAAAATAATTCCATAAGTTTTATTCTTCAGGGTCTAAAGTAAAGGAGACATTATGTTTACAAATATTTAATATTATTTTTTGAATCTCAAGCATCTTCATATTGTGTGCGGCTTTACAAGTTACCGTATGGAACTACGAAGGAAAACAACTTTCCATCATAAAATGGGGGGGAATCAGGGGAGAAATGATGAACAAAGATAACGTTTCAGCATCCACAGACGTTCTCGCCTTTATTGATTCAAGTGATGCTAAAATCATCCGATTATTTGAACCCTTCACTGGCAAAGCTTTACCGGAACTCAAGTTGAAGAATGAAGTCAAAGTAATTGCACTATCAAAGGACAATTATCCGGGATCAACGGAACGCCAATTGGCTCTACTTGATGGAAATTTTGATTTGATAATTGTTGTTTTAAGAAAGTTTGCAAGTTCCTCTATTCTTCCGCAAAGGTTGACTACAATGGTATCCTCCATCCAGTGGCATGATGAAGCTCCAATGTTGGCTGTCATTAGAGATGGAAGATTGAGGGTTTATTATTTTCCTCAAATACTTTATGTTGATGGTGCATTACTTGAGGTCACTTGGGAGGATAGGGATTTACCGTAGGTTGTAATCAAAGGAGATATTTAGAATAACGCCTTTCTTCCAGAGAACTTGGAAGACAACCGGAAATACTGAAATATGAATCAAATAGAGTTGAAATAAGGAAACAAGATGGAGTTTTATTAGTGGGTACTGCCAATCCTTTTATGGCTCATTTACATTCACACGCAAACAATGGGAAATTTTCAGAAGCAAGAAGAATTTGTCGATATGTCAATGTAAGCTTGTCATCACAAACGTTTTTATGGTACATACAAGTAATGTATAATTTTAGACAAAATTAGTATGGGGTGTAATGGCAGGTTTAGCATCTTGGAAACAAGATTTATCCCTTGCAGAAATATGTTATTCTGAGCTTCAACTTTATGATAAGGTTTTATTCGTCCAGGACATCAAGGTTAAGTAAAAATCAAGTTTGCATCATAATTCATTTCCATTTTAGAAAAATGGAGGCGACGAACCCACGAGACGAGCACTACTTGCAATACTTTCCGGAAATTTACAAGAAGCTGAAGCGATATTGATACAAAATGGAAAAATTGAGAATGCCATTGAATTGAACATCAATTGTTGCAAATGGGATAGGTAATGCACTTCCATTGTTATTAATAGCATAGAAATGTATTGATCCTTTATACAGGGCAATGGTACTTGCTTCAAAACATAACACATTAATTCCCCTTGTTCTGCACTCAAGAAGAGAATATTTAAATGAAATAAATGCCCAAGAAACCAATCAACTTTATATTGAGACAGCAAAGAAATCTACCTCCGCTTCAAGAAGCAGGAAACAAAAAAAATCACGAAAACAAAATCTTGATGAGTCTGGAGATGCACAACCTTCCCTTCCTGCGGAAGAACTCGAGCAAGATTTTGTTGAACACGATTTATATTGAAAGGAATAAATTGATTTTATGATTTTTATTACTCTACTTTTAAAATAACATTTGCTGTACCTGTCAGCAATCGAGAACTAGCTGCTAAACTAAACTCAATTCTGCTTCCGGGTGGCAGATTAACATTGTTGCGGAGGAAAAGGTCAACCCTATAATAATAGCCCTGCGGAGGCCTTGTTCCTTGCCATAGTGGCGTCCCCTCAACCCTAATTATTTCATCAGGAGTAATTGAAAAGGATAAATCCGCATTTTGAGCATCAATGTCGCTATCAACCACTATAATGCATTCTCCTTGATTAATTTTCACATCTGGGCTCCAAGATTCTGTGATTGTGAGCTCATATGAATCTTCTATGAAGATTGGCTATATGATAATGTAAGCATTAAATAAACCATGTAAACAAGAAAAAAAATTCCAGTGCAACTCCATATAGCCCGAGTCAGGGAATTCTTTTTTTAAAATCGGTGGGGGTTACCTAGATAAATCTTTTCAATTCGAAAACCTAACCTTAACCAAACACTCCACAAAGAAAAATCTCAAAATTTAGATTTTGATAATTTTCAAAAATTTGTGTTGACTAACCTACCAACCCCAACTGACCCCAATTGACCTGAATCATATTCTGTAAATATATCCTCACAATATCAATTTGATAAATCCTAAAAATCGAAAAAAAATTCGAAAAATAAAATCACAAGGGTCCCTCCCCCGTTGTGATTTTGCATAGAATAGGGATAGACTCATAGAAGGTGCAATTTGGACTTTTTTGAGGCATCAGCTGTTTTAAAACAACCAATCAAATCAACAGCAGCACATTTTAGTTACCTCCTCCACTGTTAACTGAATGTGCCGGAGAGCATTTGATTGGCTTAGATTTTCCCCCCATATGCCGGTCACTGGGTGGAACGATCTGGCCCATTTTCGAACTTAGCGCCTTGCCCAAATGTGCATTGGTGCAAAATATCATCCAAATCGGTCCACCGTTCGACCGCCACAGTGTCTCGGACCGACAGATGGACGGACGGACAAAGTAATTACATAAGCACTGACTCAGGCTAACAAGGGGCCAAAACTGGTTGAAATATGAGTTGGGTTATTATCTCTCTCGGACGGACGAACAAGGCATTCATATAAAGGGGTTTTCACCCCTTAGCAAAAGGTAGACGGCAATCCAGAAAGGCTTACTTTGTTTTTGTCGGACACTTCAATCTCAATTTCAAAATTGTACTGAACAGTACTATTATCGATGCAATCAAATCTAACTGGTCTCTGCATCAGGGTTGTGTTTTGTTCACCAATGAAGTTCGGATATTTATCGGTTACAGTAAACCAGTATGACAGGGCTGTTCGAAAAGCATTGAGATACTTGTAATGAGGATGACTCACCGCATATGAACTTTTAACATTTTCTACCTCTGCTCTCCTATAATTAAAAATACTATAGATCAGCAGTGCTTGTTGTAATGTCACTTTAAATACCAGATTTCAGTGTTATTTGGCAGAAAATCTGGGTATACATTAGGAAGTTTATAATCTCCAGGCGGAATTCCAATAATTCCACAACTTTCTGCAAAAAACAATATTTCCCCATCATTCCTTATTTTATTGACGTTTACCCGAAGACACTTCTACCATCAAGACAATAAGACTGCACATCGTGTATACCCACGACATGATTTCGAAAGAATGATTTTACACATTACATACTGCTATTTATTTGAGATGTAAGTGGTGTATTTAATCAATGGGAATTAGTCGACAAATAAAATTAAATCAACTTTTAAATCAACAGATACAATTAAAATTAGGCTTATCTCACTTTTTGCATAGCAGTTGATAACTACATATTTCTCCATTTTGCATCAAACATCATGAAAGCTTAAATCAATAAATAACCTTCAGCAAATTGTTTTAATCCAGCTTAAGTGTAATAAATAGTTGGAAATAGAGATAAAGATACAAAACTGGAAATGGATTTTATTTAGCAAGATTTAAACATATTGAGAGGAATAAATTGTTTTTTATTACTTTACATTTAAGATAACAGAGGTTGCACCTGTCTGCATCCGAGAACTAGCTATTAAACTAAACTCAATTCCGCTTCCGGACGACAGATTAGCATTGTTGTGAAGGAAAAGGTCAACCCTATAATAATAATTGCCCACAGGGGGGTTAGTTCCTTGCCATAAGGGCGTCCCCTCAACCCTAATTATTTCATCAGGAGTTATTGAAAAGGATAAATCTGCATTGTGAGCATCAATATCGTTATCAACCACTACAATGAATGTTCCTTGATTAATTTTCACATCTGGGCTCCAAGATTCTGTGATTGTGAACTCATACAAGGCTTCCATGAAGATTGGCTATGTAATAATGGAAGGATAAAATCAAAGTTTGACAGCAACTCAGAAACGCTTACTTTGTTTTTGTCTGACACTTCAATCTCAATTTCAAAATTGTATTGAACCGTAGTACCATCGCTGCAATTAAATTTAACTACTCGTTGAAGCAGTGTTGTGTTTTGTTCACTAATAAAGCTCGGATATTTATCGGTTACAGTAAACCAGTATGACTGGGCTGTTCGAAAAGCATTGAGATACTTGTAATGAGGATGACTCACCATTGCTGAACTTTTAACATTTTCCACGCTTTCTCTCCTATAAATGAAAACACTGAAGATGACTGTAGTTGGACATTTCCCTTACCAGATTTCTGTGTTATTGGGCAGAAAATCTGGGTATACTACCGGTAGTTTATAATCTCCAGGCGGAATTCCAATAATTCCACAACTTTCTGCAAAAAACAATATTTCCTCATAATTCTTTAATTTATTAACGTTTAAGTACCTGAAGATACTTCTACCATCAAGACGATAAGACTGCACAAAGTATATACGCACAGCATGATTTCGAAAGAATTATTTTGAACCTTTCACATTTACCTTCTAAATATTTGTGATGAAGTGCAAGTGGTGTAATCAATGAGAATTAGTCGACAAATAAAATAAAACCAATTTTTTCAGAACAACATTATGTAGTAATCTTAATCCCATAATTAGAAATTATGCTTATCACACCTTTTGCGTAACAGTTGATCACTTATTTTTCCGTTTTGCATCAATCATTATGACAGTTTAAATTAAATAAATAACGTCCAACAAATAAAATTATTTTAATCCAGTTTAATGAGAAATAAACTAAAGCAAACAAAGGATGGAGAAAAATTGAGAACCATTTAATCTCGTTTCATTTATTACGGACTAATGTCAAAGTAGAAACTTCCTCTTGCACTAAAATAAGAAATTTAAAATGTAATTCAAAAGATGCGAATTTACCTTATCGGACAATGTTCACCAAATCTTACAATCGTTTGACAAGAGGCTTTACATGAAACCCTGTAGTCCACCCAACTATTACATTTACACGTATATATTTCCTCTGTTAATGATCTGTTGAAATATTTTGAAGCTCGAGAATGACTGCAAGATCCCATAAGTGCACTTCCAAGGGAGGAAAGTGTATTTAACAAGTTAAAATCCGGATCAACACAATTTGGTTGTTTTATCCCACCATTTGCTGTAACAAAATACTTGCAAGTGCAAATTTCATATAGCCCGAGTCAGGGAATATACGTATTCCCTTACTGTATTCCTTGACTCAGGCTAAAAAGCCCTAAATCCATCCTCTTGTAACTTTTTTATAACTTGAGACTTACGGAAAAAATCGGCATGCCCAATTTGTGTTGCATAACCCAAATTACTTGTGTGAATAACATCTACGAAATTTGCATCCCCAACATCTAACCTTCTTTCTCTATGAGCCATTAAAAATTTGGGACCCGCAGGGTCCAGACCTTTCAACGTTTATTTTCTTATTGCATTTTAAATGTCTCCTTCTTTTACCTGTAATCCTTCCAACTTTAAATCCACCCATTCTTCTTTTCACAGAATCTCCAGCCACTGCGGAAACCTATTTATAAATATCATTTATTTAGTTGCACTCTCCAAAAGAAGCTTTTTTACATGAGCCCCAAGACTAAAACCAATGAGATGAATGAGATTTAGTGATGAAATAAAGTCATTGGATCGAAGATATAGGATGAAATCCGCAACCCTTTCTCCAACCCTTGAAACATTATCCACAGCAAGGGGATAGAGCATGGAAGATATCCCTCCAGCCCCCCTAGGTCTTGATAATGCCCCCCAATCAACGCATATCACATTAAAGTCTGTGAGTTCAACATACGCTGGAAATTCTTCATTTGTACATTCCATTACTTATTCAATTAATGTAAGGGAAAAAACTCACAGTCTTTGAGCAGTTGTGGGAAATTACTTTCTGAATTCTGTTGAAATCCATGAATAAGGATTTTAACGGGTTTGTTGTGGTCAAATAAAGTTGACTCAAAAACGGACTCTGGGTCCCCAACTTTTATTTCAGTAAATGCTTCTGGATTTCTATTTTATTATTCCTTTATTAGTATTCATCAAAAATAGCTTCAATTATTATGTACTCACTCTTTATCTTCATAAAGATAAAATCGAACATCTTGAGGATCTTGAGAAACTAGTTTCTTGTCAATGTTGTGCCTTGTATTGGCAAGTGCACGGGGAATGTAGGTTAATGTTTCTTGCGGATCTGGAATTACTTTACCAACCCTTGACACACCTTTAATTAAATCAAATTATAAACTCAAACATCCAAACTAACCTATGGTCAATCTCTTTACACTTTTTTCCAACAGATTTGGAAACTTGAGACAGTTAACTAGCCCTATAAAAATAAATGAAAGCTTGGTTGAGGAAAAATATCGCATTTTGCATTGATTATTAGATTCTAGAAATGGAAAGTGAAGTTCTCAGTCTGTTTTTTAGGCTCATGAATAATAATCTTGTTTCTTCCACATCCTCCTATTTTATAAACCACAATTCAACATTTATTTATGTAAATAAAAAATCCTTTTTTTTCATTAAATGTAATTTGCAAATGAGGACTAAACTTGTTGGTTGTCCAAATAATGGTTTTTTGGTCGGAAAATGTTTTCCTCAAGCCACTCTTCGATCATCGTGGTATTATCATATTTTTATTGTCTGCAGCACAACTCAGCAAATAATCAAATCATCTCATAATACAACAGAATAAAATGGAATCTAAATATTTCTACCATTAAAGTACATATACTTAGTCAAAACAAGAATTCCAAGTCTCTACTTCCTTTCCACTTTAAACTCCATTTTAATCAATTGATCCAACCCCCCTTGAATAACATCTCCATCCATTACCCCACCCACCTAAAAAAACAATAAATCTATTAAATAAGCAACAATCATTCCCAATAAAAGAATCTGACCCCCGCCGGCGTCCCCGTTAGTACGACATCATTTGCCTCCAACGTAAAGTACTTGGAAATATAGGATAACAAATGTGGGATGGAAAATATCATGTCTCCAGTATTTCCATTTTGTTTCATAACCCCATTAACCTTACACCACAAATTTAGATTGTGGGGATCAGCAATTGAGGATTTGGGGATAAAAGCACTAACAGGACAGGATGTGTCGAAGGATTTAGCCATTTCCCAAGGATGCCCTTTCTTTTTGGCCATTTCCTAAAGATAAAAAAAACTTTGAAAAACCTAGGCGTTTATTATACCCCCTTCTTCTTTACCTGAACGTCCCTTGCCGTCATGTCCAACGCTAGGACGTATCCTGCAACGTACTCCATCGCTTGGGATTCCTCTACGTCCTTTGCAGTCTTCCCAATCACGATCCCCAACTCTATTTCATGATGCAAGGAGCTGCAGCCTTGAGGGATCTGAGGAACGCTACAATGTATTATCATCATCATCCAAAACGTTTATCCTCAAACCTTAATTGGAGATCCTTCTTTAACGTAGGATGTCGCAGGTTTCATAAAAATCAAAGGTTTTTCTGGCACAGCATTCCCAAGCTCGGCAACATGATCTCTGCAATTCCCAATTATAAAAAAAAGTAAACTTTCTCATCAAACGCTTTACTTGTAGTTTCTACCAACGGCCACAATTTTTCTCCCAAGTTCCACAAACCTTATGTAATTCGTCGTCATTCTCAAAAAACGTAATTCAACTACCGCCTTCCCTAAACAAAGAACGGTTGAGTTACGGATTTGCATGCAAAGTTATTTCACAATCCATAAGACTAACCTCAAAATAATTTATTCATCATCCAGTTTCAGGCCTCATTATGTAAATTCCAAATTCTTTCCCAATAAATAAAAAAAAACAGCTCGCCTTGAAACAATTGAATTGAGGTTGCCCTCAAATCATATCAATTGAATAATTTGTTGTATCCAACTTTATCCTCATTCAATCATTTGTGATGGAACGTTGGAGTGGTCGTACTGCCCTTGTTACTGGGGCATCCTCAGGGATAGGACTTTCCATTACAGAAAAACTATTAAGGCTTGGAGTAAATGTTGTTGGTTGTGCTCGAAATATAGAAGGACTCAAGGTTTTAGGTTTACATGTATTAAATTACAATTTGTAACATGTACACATTTATAGGAATTGAAAAAACGTTCAGATTTCAAGGGAAACTTTCATCCATACAAATGTGATCTGCAGAAAGATGATGAAATTGAAGGAATGTTCCAATGGATAAATGAAGAGTTAAAAGCAAGTGTTGATATTTGTATTAATAATGCAGGCTACACTGGAAGCAGTTCTTTGTTAGGTATTGAACTGATTTATTTTGAGTCTTTGAACTATCCAACATTTGTAGAAATTACACCGAATGAAATGCGTGAAATGCATAACACAAATGTTGTCGCTTATCTTCACGTTGCACAACTTGCCATCAAAACAATGATTCAAAGGAATATAGATGATGGACACATTATCAATATGAACAGGTATAAATGTGTTGTACAAGGTGTTTGGGACTTTGTAAAAACATATTTCTAGCACCGTCGGACACTTTGTATTAGGACTACTCAATTTCTATACAACGACAAAATTTGCAGTCACGGCTTTGACTCGAGGTGAAAATAATTAGAGTAGTGGCACTACTAAAAGTTAACTTTCCAATACTTTAGCTTTAAAAAAAGAGTTGGAGGATAAAGGGATGCGGATCAAAGTTACTGTGAGTTATTGATATTCTTTAGTTCTATATATTCAATTTTTCTCTTGGATTGCGTAATTCGCTGGGAAGTTAAGAATTAGTTACAATTATTGTGATTATTATTATCCTTGCCGGTTCAGAACATGAGCGTTTCAATCCGATTGCATTATTATACGATAGAAAAGTTTCAAATTATTTACCAATCAAATACTTTTTTGTTTCTTTTAGTCAATCAGTCCTGGAAGGACGGAAACTAAATTTTTGACTTCTGCTTTCGGTCAAGAAAACGGTTCGAAAATATATTCTTCAAGGGAAAACTTGAAAGCTGAGGACGTTGCAAATTCAGTCATTCATGTCCTATCTACCCCACCCCATGTTCAAGTAATGCAAAATACCTTGGAGCGTTTGATAAATACATGTTTTGCAGATAAGCGAAATGATCATTGAACCAATGGAACTCACAAAGCAGGGTGCATACGAATGAGAATTAAAATATGATTCTATGTATATATACTTGATAAACGCTTATAACCCGTGGCAGACAAAATTTTAAACACACAAATTGCGTAGAAGCCATTAATTATTAAATTGCAAAGCATCAAGAGAACAATTTAATAAATAAATATGTACGTCAGAGCAAACTCATATAAATTCCAAACTGACATTATTGACCTTTAAATAGATCTAATGTCTTATTCACGCCTCCCATATAATACGATGCAATAGCAACAAACAGAATTACTTTGAAGTTTATTTCATTGAAAAAGGTTTTGTATTAATCCAATGAGGCGGTGAATAAGCATCATACTATTTACGTTCAGCTTGAAATAATTTTTACAAAATTGTTTCCAATGTATTTTCATTACCTCCCGTACTTGAAGTTTCAACTAAAACTTTCATCTTACTTTGGTTGCACTCCTTATTTTTATGATGAGAAAACCAAAAAATTATCCATCACAAATGACAAGAAACTGATTCTAAAACTTCGAGTGGAATATATTCTGAACATCGTCTATATGATTTTTCAATTTCTTCAACTACTTGGGGATTATACCCTTACAAATAAACTCCAAGGCGTCTTGTTTATTGCGTTATTCCTTGCTGCAACGTTAGGAAGATGGGACTGGGCAATGAATTCTGATGCAGTGGAATTGATCAATGCCATAATACAGTTTGAGAATGTCCATTATGGTTCGTCTGTTTGTTATAAAACTAATCTTGAGCATTATTTAAAAGTTGCAGAAAAACATTCCGGAAAGTCAAAAGAGATAAAGTTGCTCCTTATTTTCATTCACGGAATAACATGGACTTGTGTAATGTTACCAATAATAGTCATGTACATGGTGTACATTTCCCCCTGCATGTTACCATTCTTGGGGTCATATCTTGTTCCAAAAATCTACGGAAGCTGTTCTCCTCCAACTTATTTCAAACTAATTCTTGGCTTCATTGAGTGGCTTCTTTACTCAAAGCTATTCCACTCTTGTGTAGTTAAGGTCGTATACTTTTTGCTTGCAGGATCCGTTTCTGTTCTGTGCTATTTCGACAAGGTTCTTATAGATGGAAATATTCCTTGGATCAAAACTTACAGAGAACTTCAAATTATGAATTTGCTACTAAATTCCAGCATGAGCCATATAACCACAACTATCATATTTATGGACTCATTTTTACAACTCTATGCAGGATTTGTTAGCGTAAAATTAAAAGAAAATGCAGATTGGCCAAGCTTTGCTATCTTCCCAATTGTGTTTTTTGATGCTTTGATCTTAACACTTCTTGGTACTTCGGTCGGAGGAAGTATTTTCGGAATGTCAAGGCAAAGCCTTCAAACAAGAAGGATGGAAATAGTTGGTAAAGGCTTATCAAGGAAAATGATGAAACTTCATTTGAGGGAATTGAAAGCATCACAAGAGTTAAGAGTGAAATTTGGTCAAAACAATTTCATTGAAAAAACAACACCTTTGGTAATTGAAGGATTTTCATTGAACAACATGGTTAGTCTGTTGGTAGCATTTCGATAAGCATTATTATTGTTAAATTTATTTATAATTTGGTAATAAAATGAATGGTATTGGTAATAAAACTATCAGAATTTAGTATATTGAGAATTTTTATTTTCATTGCTCATTTTCCAAATATTTGCAAACACGGAAGCAAGCTAATCTAAGAATTTTTGAAGCACAACAAAAACCACTCCCATTTTAGCTCAATCAAAGGCATCATCTTACAAAGGAACTTCTAGATGATGCATTATTATATAAATAATTTACTAGAACATGGCAAACATTTAAAACCCGTGGCAATCAATCCAGCATAAATTTCAACATAGAAATTGTGGTGGAACCCATTAATTATTCATAAGACTAAGAAAATAATTAATAATTAAAAGTGACAGCAAATAACTTTCAAGCCTGGATATTTGAGTTTAATATAAATTTAATGCTTAAATTTCAATGTCTCGAATATAATACAATAGCAATAGCATCAATCTGAATCCTAATAATAAAGCTTACTTGTCTGGAGAAGGGTTTCTATTATTCCAGTTTTGAGGTAAAAAATAGAATCACACACAACTAAAATAAGTTTTTACAAAACTATTTCAGATGTATTGTCACTATCTCCGTTATTGGACGTTTCACTTAAAACTTTCATCCCACTTTGGTTGCACTCCTTATTTTTATGATGAGAAAACCAAAAAATTATCCATTACAAAGGATAAGAAACTGATTCTAAAACTTCGAGTGGAATATATTCTCAGCATCGTCTACATGATTTTTCAATTTCTTCAACTACTTGGGGATTATACCCTTACAAATAAACTCCAAGGCGTCCTGTTTATGGCCACATTTTTTGGTGCAATAGTAGCGAGATGGGACTTGGCAATGAATTCTGATGCAGTGGAATTGATCAGTGCCATAATGCAGTTTGAGAATGTCCATTATGGTTCGTCTGTTTGTTATAAAACTAATCTTCAACATTCTTTAAATGTTACAGGTAAACATAGTAAAAAATCCCATGAGACGAAATTACTACTTATTTTCATGCAAGGAGTAGCATTGTCTTGTGTAATCTTACCAATAATAGTCATGTACACCGTTTACATTTCCCCCTGCATGTTGCCATTCTTGGGGTCATATCTTGTTCCAAAAATATATGGAAGCTGTTCTCCTCCAACTTATTTCAAATTATTTCTTGGATTCGTTGAGTGGCTTCTTTATTCCAAGATGTTGTACTCTGCCGTGGCGAAAGGAATATATTTTTTCATTGCAGGATCAGTTTCAATTTTGGATTATCTCAAGAATTTCCCAATTGGTCGCAATATCTCTTGGATCAAAACTTACAGAGCACTGCAATTTTTGAATTTGCTAATAAATGCCAGCATGAGCCATATAACGACAACGGTCGTATTTATTGGCTCTTTCATGCAACTTTATGCGGGGTTTGTGAGCATAAAATTAAAGGAAAATGCAGATTGGCCAAGCTTTGCTATCTTCCCAATTGTTTATCTTAACGCTTTGATGGTGACAATTATTTGTACTTCGGTCGGAGGAAGTATTTTTGCAGCTTCAAAGCAAAGAGTTCAAACAAGAAGGATGGAAATAGTTGGTAAAGGCTTATCGAGGAAAATGATGAAACTTCATTTGAGGGAATTGAAGGCATCACAAGAACTAAGAGTGAAATTTGGTCAAAATAATTACATTGAAGAAACAACACCTTTGGTAATTGAAGGATTTTCATTGAACAACATGGTTAGTCTCTTGGTAGCATTTCGATAAGCATTATATCATTGTTAAACTTATTGGTAATAAAGGGCGTATTCACGTCAATCGCAAACGTCGCATCGCAACTCAACGTCGCAAACTTATTACGTTTGCGAAGCAGGTGTCGTGAGGACATCTTCGCAAACAATTTCGCATCCAAAAATCTTTACACCTGGAAATTTATCAAAATCATCAAATCACTAAGGATACTAAATTAAGCTTTGTTATTATGATTTGCGAAATAAATACAGGGCTCTTTGACATAGGGTTGCTACACTTCGAGACATTTTCAAAAAAATGAAAAACATGAAAAATGATAAAAAAAATAATCACCATGCGACAATCAAGAACATTCATATGGGTAAAATTTAATGAAGGGAAGGAAGTGGCTACTGTAATGTTTCTAATTTAATGTACAAAAGAAAAAACAATTCCAACAGCTATAATAAACTTCAACTACACAACAGAAAGTGATAAACAAATCCTAATCACTTATATGATGGGGTTCGGTTTACATATAATACCCTTTTTTATAATATTTTATTAACCATGGTGAGATTACTGGATACCGCGGTCACAGGTGAAAAAAAAATTGTAAAATAACAAGTCAATGCAGAAGTGTCGTAACCCTTTCCCATGGAGTTTAAAGAATCCTGAAATAAATACATGCTTTTGACCGTGGTAACTTTACGAAGCTTCGCAAACCAAGTTTCTACAGCAAATGTCGCAAAGGTCGCAAACTTATTTTGCTATGCGACGTTTGCAATGTTTGCGATGTTTACGATTGTTGATGTGAATACCCCCAAAATTATTAGAATTCTATAAATATGAGAAATTTTATTTTCCTTGTTCATTTCCAAATATTTGCAAACACGGAAGCAAGCTATTTAAGCTAAGAATTTTTGAAGCACAACAAAAACCACTCCCATTAGGTCAATTAAAGGCATCAGAAGGCATCATCTTAGAAAGGAACTTCTAGATGATGTTTTACAATTATATAAATAATTTACTAGAACATGGCAAACATTTGAAACCCGTGGGAGTCAATCCAGCATAAATTTCAACATAGAAATTGTGGTGGAATCCATTAATTATTCATGAGACTAAGAAAATAATTAATAATTAAAAGTGACAGCAAACTTCAAATAACTTCCAACCCCAGAAATATGAGTTTAATATAAACTTAATGCTTGAATTTCTATGTCTTAAATAAAATACAATAGCAATAGTATCAATCTGAATCCTAACAATAAAGCTTACTTGACTGGAGAAGGTTTTCTATTATTCCAGTTTTGAGGTAAAACATAGTATATACCACACTCAGCTTAAATTAGTTTTTACAAAAATTATTTCAAATGTATTGTCACTATCTCCCATATTTGACGTTTCACTTCAAAATGTCGTCCCACTTTGGTTGCACTCCTTATTTTTATGATGAGAAAACCAAAACATTATCCATCACAAAGGACAAGAAACTGATTCTAAAACTTCGGGTGGAATATATTCTCAGCATCGTCTACATGATTTTTCAATTTCTTCAACTACTTGGGGATTATACTCTTGCAAATAAACTCCAAGGCGTCCTGTTTATCGTCATATTTTTTGGTGCCATAGTAGCGAGATGGGACTGGGCAATGAATTCTGATGCAGTGGAATTGATGAATGCCATAATACAGTTTGAGAATCTCCGTTATGGTTCGTTCATTTGTCATAAAACTAATTTTTAACATTCTTTAAATGCTACAGAAAAACATAACGAAAAATCCCAAGAGACCAAGTTACTTCTTATTTTCATTCACGGAGTGACATTGACTTGTGTAATGTTACCAATAATAGTCATGTACAATGTGTACAGTTCCCCCTGCATGTTACCATTCTTGGGCTCATATCTTGTTCCAAAAATTTACGGAAGCTGTTCTCCTCCAATTTATTTCAAACTATTGTTTGGCTTCATTGAGTGGCTTCTTTATTCCAAGATGTTGTACTCTGCCGTGGCGAAAGGAATATATTTTCTCATTGCAGGATCAGTGTCAATTTTGGATTATCTCAAGAATTTCCCAATTGGTCACAATATCCCTTGGATCAAAACTTACAGAGCACTGCAATTGATGAATTTGCTAATAAATGCCAGCATGAGTCATATAACGACAATGGTCGTATTTATTGACTCATTTTTACAGCTTTATGCGGGGTTTGTGAGCATAAAATTAAAAGAATATGCAGATTGGCCAAGCTTTGCTATCTTTCCAATTGCTTATCTTGACACTTTAATGGCGACAATGATTTGTAGTTCGGTCGGAGGAAGAATTTTTTCAGCTTCAAAGCAGAGAGTTCAAAAAAGAAGGATTGAAATAGCTGATAACGGTTTATTAAGGAAAATGATGAGGCTTCATTTGAGGGAATTGAAGGCATCACAAGAACTAAGAGTGAAATTTGGTCAAAATAATTTCATTGAAGAAACAACACCTTTGGTAATTCAAGGATTTTCCTTGAACAACATGGTTAGTTTGTTGGTTGCATTTCGATAAGTATTTGTTTTCCAAGATATTTAAAATGCTTTATTTAGTGATGAATCAAGTAGTTTATCATCTTAGACTCATTAATAAAACTTATAATATGTAATATACCAGCACAATCTTTTGATTTTCTTCGGTTGAAATATCAATTACTCATCTCATTCTCCCTTGATAAATGGATATATTCTGTCTCGAGGCAGTATCTCGAATTTTCCAAGTAAGCTTTGTGTTGACCATCAATCATCGTGTCCAAAATATCCAAATATTTACAAATATGTTGATCATCTCCAAATAATTCAACAAGTGCTTCCTTAGCTAGGATAAAATCATCCAACTCAGCATCCATTAATTTAATGACGTCTGACACAGCATCCTAATCTCAAAGAATTTATAAGGTTGGATTTAGATCAGTTGATATTTGATATACCTGAATATCTTGCCCTTTCTGAACAACTCTAAAAACAATTTCATTATCTGGATCCCCATCTCCTGTGAAAATAAAAAGTAAACTTGAAATTGTGAATTCACATTTTAAAGTTAAAGTTTAAGTATAAAGCTGTGCAATGTATGTAAATATATATTACCTCGAAACCCAAAATCTCTTTTTAGTCCCAAAATATCATTTGTCTCATGACCTGAACCATTAACTATTTCGATTAACCGTTTGAAACAAGGATGATCTCTTATTTCCTTTGGAACCTGGCATTTCTGAGCTAACGCTAGGCATTCAATTGTACTTTCAATTCCAGCATTTCCCTTTCTCCAGAATTTAAAAGTACCGAGACTGTACCTGCAATTGTATTGTTTATCAAAGTTTTTTCACTCCCCAATCATGCAGATAGAAACACCCAAACGATAAATAGCGCAATGTTGTACCCCTAAGACTTACCGTTTATCAATTCTGCTTACAGTAAACCACTCGTTACTTTCAAAAAGCACTTTAGTAGTGACTACAAATGGCTTTGCAAGTTCTGGATAACGTGCTTTACCAACAATCTCCTCCCCGATCTCAGCTACACCTGAGTAAAATTTTACGAGGGGTTGAAGGTCTGGAACATCTGGAAAGTTTGGAAGGTCTGAAGGAATTTCTTGCTTTCCTAATGCTGCTACTAGAAGTTTATGTACATAGCGCAAAATTGGTGTCACCCCTTTTGTATTGCTCCACAAAATTCCTCAATAGCATCATCATAAAGCCAAAGAGCCATGAGATAGTAATTCAAGAATTTTAAATGTAATGAATCCAAGGGTACGGTAGGATACCTAAAAACCACAAAACTATAAGAACAACAAAAATGAAACCAAAACTTTACCAATAGCATCCAAATCTAGCAGCACACATTGAAGAGTTTATTAAGTTAGTCTGATTCCCGTTTTACTCTACTTAGCTCTAAGTAGAATGCTAAGTAGAGTCGAGTGAGGAAATTGTGTTTGTTAAGTTTGTGGAAAAAAATAGATTTGACTCATCTTAAATGGGGTGGAGTTAGGTGGGTTGTGGGAAAATTTAAATTGTCCCTAAAATAAAACATCAAATATTTTATTAATTTTTTGAGCACTGTAATGGACTTAACTCAGATATCCAAGTTATCCGAGGAAGAGTATTATCAATTCATGGTTAAGGCTTATTTGGGTTACCCTTGTCGAAGTCAAGAATTGACAAATAAAATTATTAATAAGTGGAGAAAGGAAGGGAAAAAGGAAAAGGTAAACATTTAAAAAATTTTGTATGATTTTGAAACATTTAAATATATTTAGGGAAGCAGTGGAAATGAAAGTCAACCATTTTCGTGTCCTCCAAAAGCTGTTACATCTCAAGAGTCGCTTGTAAGTGTAAAAACAAATCAAAATATCAAATAGAGTGTTGAATCTTTTTCTTTTAGAGTTCTAGCAGTGGCCTAAAAAGTAATTTAGTGTCCAGTCTACCTCACCCTTGGCAAAGAAGTGCTTGGAAGGTATGGAAAAAATACAAACTGATGATTTGTTATATGGAAATTATTTTTTTATATTTTAGAGTGGGCTTATCTTTAGAGGTGATAAAATTCCAGAGGGGGGGCGGCTATTTATGGATGTTGAGAAGGTTGCATTGAGAAAATTGCCAGGACAAAACAAACATCTTCAAAAGGCTGCAACAGTCTGTGTGGTAAATGAAGACGGAAAAGTTGTTTTGTGGGCATTCATTAAAAGACCACCAAATACCGTTTGTCAGTTTTCACCAAAAATCACTGGACTGGACGAGTTGAAATTAAATGGTGGAGTCAAACTTGAAACGGTAATGAGTTGTAACTCATGTAATTTCAATTTTAAATGTTATTTATTTCATAGGTTCATGAATTACTAGCTATGTCCCTGAAAGGAAATATGGTTATCGGAGTTGCATTGGCCAATGATTTTGAGAGTTTGAATTTTTCTCATCCCGAGCAATTTGATCTCCAAAAGGTTTTCAAAGATTCAAGTAATCAGGGATTTTCACTCGGCCTCATTTCTAGAATACTTCTGAACAACAGATCGGGCTTTCAAGTCGGACATCATTCTGCTATTGACGACGCAAGAATGACCCTTTCAGCTTACAAAAAATACTTGGAGTTATTGAAAGATGGGAAAATTCCAGAAGAGAATAAACGGTTGGAAAAAGCTAGACCAGCATTCAACAAAACAAAACCAAAAATATTTGCAGAAAAATGCTCTTGTAAATAAATAAAACAATACTCTGATAAATGTACATTTCTTCATTTGGCTGGCTCAATTTAATTTCCTTTAAAATTACTGCAGCTATCATTTTTCCCCTTTGCAATGCAGTGGCAGGAAAAGTAAAAACTGTCGAGTTCACGTTAAAAGATATGGATCCGAAACGTCCCCAAAATCCGTCCGAATCGCGTCCTCACTGGTTCTAATTGTCGTTACGGCTGCTTGGCGTAACGTTTTTGCTTGCAGTAGTTCAACATCCGCTTGACTTTGCCTTTTAGTTTCCCCTTGATTGTTTTGTTCTTGAAAATCGTGCATGATGTCAACTATATCCTGCAAAAGCTGCTTTTTCTCTTCAAACTCTTCTTCTAATCCGGATCTACAAAGGCTTTTTAAAAACAAAAATAAAAACCAG
>JAAOWG010000272.1:0-26231 GCA_036491945.1 Paranurophorus simplex
ATGAGGAATGAGTGGAGCCTCAATTAGAGAATCGTTTTTTTTGTTGGAAACGGATGCATACAAGTGTAAGTAAAAAACAGCGTCTTAAAAAATTAGGCCGACAAGCCTCTCGTGATAAGGGGCTATTATTAATAAAGGGCCGCATGTTTTTTGACAAAAAAGTCGGACACCCACCTCGTAGTCAAGGATTGATTTGCAGCCTTCATTTCATCAACTTCAGTTCTACATTGAGCCAACTGCATCTCCTGCTCTCGATTTTGTCTTTCAAGAAGGATGATTCTGTCCGTAGAATCATCCAAGTGATTAGATAACCCCTCCCTTTCAGCTAAAAGCATGTCAATCTTTTTCTCCAAGTCATACTTTTTTGAAGATATGATATGTATCTAGGCCAAACATAAAGGAAAACTTTAGTATTGGCATCATTCCCCTTTATATTTTTAAATACCTCTTCTCTTAGATTTTCTAAATGACTTGAATGGTCGGACATGGCCATTTTTCTTAAAGAGAATTGATCCCTTAAGGACTCAAGTTGATTTTGTAGCAATTCCTCTTTTCTATTTACATCCTTAAGTTGAATGGTAAGGCGTTGATTTTGTTCTGTTAGTTCATTAACGATAAGCGTGTGCTCTTTATCTGCATGTTTCATCAGTCTTTGTTGCTCTTCTAAGGATTTTTGGAGCTCTACAACATCCGCTTGTAGTTCACTAACACGAATTTCATAATCTGTTAAAGCAGCATCCAACTTTCTTCGAAGTTGATATTTTTCTTGCTCCAATATCTGTGTAAATGTCAGTTAGTAAAAGTGGCATCAAATCTCAATGAAATCACGTATTGAAATGAACTCAAACTATTTGGCTTTATAAAGTATCGGAGGTGGATTAAGGGAGTGTTATTGCCTTATTTGGAACTCAACTTTTCTATTAATCATTTCATTAGTCATTCCTCATTCTTAAGGATGCGGATGAGAGACAAATTTGGAGGACTATAAACAGAATTTTAACTGAGAAACAAATTTTATTTCATTTCATTTTAATACTAGTTGCATCAACTCATTCTCATCCCAGATCTCTCTCAAGACCAGTGACTTAAAAAACTTAATCAACTTGACAAAAGCCTGATTCAAAAGCTGCTATTGGGAACTGGTTGAAATAGAAAACGAAACCATTTCTTGTCAACTTTAAATTGTAACGCCAAGTGATAAACTTGGGCTACTATTTAAATTAATTTCTCTAAGTTGCTTTCCAAAAAAAACATAAATATTTTTTTTGAGCATGACTCGCATTGCAGATCTTTGGGAAGATATTTAAAAATCAGAGGATTTGAATAGATGCATGAATTTGTTTATGGACAAATTACACGCTATATAAGGTCTAAATATTTCATGTAGGATGTTGAACTCTTAAATAACGAGGAATGGCAATTTCACTAAAAAAAATATAATTTTTTGGTCATTTCCTCATGTATATAATTATTGTACTGCAGTTCCAAATTATCAATTTGAAAAGTAGGTTGCAATTCATGTCAAAGTCATTTAGTTATCATTATACTGCACTAAAATTATGACATGCAAACTGTCCTACATGAGTTGTACATACATTACAAAATTCCCTGGAAATTTATGAAAAATCCATCAATACTGGTTCTAAAGTAATAAATGAAATGTTTATATTAGCAATTCCCATTTCAATGTTGTCAACATGAATAAATAACTGTTCAAGTGATGAAGAATTGTACAATTAATTCATATGATAATTATAATCCAGCCGCGGTTTGATTGTAAATTGATAACAAATCTGAGCACAATATGTGTTCATGACCGTGACGATTATTTTAGATTGTTTTATTGGACTCACAAATCAATTAAGCAAATGGATTACCAATAATCAGTGAGACATTGAAATGTCAACTGTTGAATAGATTCAATTGAAACTAGGCTGAGATGTTGCAAAACAAGAATTTCGTAGAGTAGCACGTATTGGAAATTATTTTAATTTTACTTTCGGATTGAAAAAAGTGAGGCATACTGCATTGTGTCCACTGTAGCAGCAACAACACTTGCTTTTTGCGTAACCAAAGAACTGTGGACATTTTTTAACCACAAAGATGCAATGCCCCAGAAGTTGACAACAAATAAGCTTTCACTTTATTTCACACATTTCTGACATTTAAATTTGTTTTAGACGTTGCATAACAAATTTTATGACTTCCCATCTCTTAAAACTTTTACTAACCATCAATTTAAACATAAGGATTATAACCATTCATCCACATTTTAAAAAAACTAAAAAATTCACAAAGTTTGAACCCTGCAATCCATCATAAAAACCGCAAAATTTCAATATAATTATTGATTCCATTTTATAAAACGTCTTTAGATGAATGAAAAGAAAATGATTAAAATAATGAAAGTGTATCTGTCTCAATAAAATTCCTCCTTCAAAAAGAGAGACTTAGCAAACCAGTCTCAAAAAAGTTTTTATAATAATGCAATGCAAGTAAAATGACTAGAACAATTAAATATCATTAAATGAAGGAGTTTGTTGAAAAGCTGTTGCAGGAATAGATCATATCATAACTTGGATTATAAATTTCTAGAGCGTAGTTTTGTATAAATTATAATCACGAGTCAACCAAGGAATAAAATGATTACATGCAGCTTTTGAAAAATCATTCATTGAAACATTTCTTTGTGTTGTAACTTGTTGATAGCATTCCTTCCCTTCCAGTATTTTAAGCCAAAATCATGATCACTTAAAAAAGTGGAACAAATTTAGGATTAGCCTGTAAAACCTCAGCAGCAGTTGTATATAAGGTGGTAAATCTTCAACTTGGCTTTTTACATCACAACTACTTTTGTGAAGAAATTAGGAAAAAACTTAAATATTTTCATGTCATGCCACCAACAAATAAGACAACCCAACCGTGTCCCTTTTGTTCTTGCAAATGACTCATGATCTTCGAGAATTCAACATTTTTGTAAAATTAACATTTTTACGTAACATTATGATTCAATGATTCTTATATTTTGGAATTGTTTTCTCAATTTTTCATGCGATTCTTCCTCATATTGCGAACAATTATTTTTAGGTTTGCAAATCCATTTGGATGAATGAGTAAGGTCCTTGAGATATTATTATCCTTGATATTTGGCGAATAAAATTCCTTCATTATAAAAAACAAGTGGCAATAAACACTAATGTAATATTCAATTTATGTTCATAAGTATAGGGATAATTACCTGAAGAAGGCAAAAATTCTAATTCTTCAGTAATTGAGATTACAATTGGCTTGGAACAAAATGATACTTATTAATTGTCAGGCTTGGCTGGGGGCGGACATGAGAGAATTGCCAAATAGTGTCAATTTCTAATCATAATAATTACGGATATGGTCAGTTGTATAAGATTCTATTTATGTTGATATGATGACAAAAATGGTCATTTTGCATTAGACATTATTAAAGAAGTAACCCACACTATCAAAAGGAATATGCAACTGTGGTAAAATATGAACCAAACTGACAAATTGGTAACAAATTTTAAACCAGAGAGCATTACTTTTTTTCACAAGGAAATAAATGTGGTCTCTTGTTTGTGTTGGGAATTTAATTAAGTGGAAACAAGCACAGTTCTTGGTTTCAGTGTAGTAGAGGATGAGAGCACTTCCTGTTGCTGCTTTTTTGATAAAATTTGTAAATTAAGCGAGATTCTTCACGAGTAGTTTAGGTAATGCTTGAGGAAAGGTTTGAATCTTTGAATCGGGTTTTACAGATGTAGGTCAGATGAATTGGTACTTTTTTGTTGTGGGTGTGTTGTAGGATTAAAACTATACAGATATTAACCTAGTAGATTTTTTCACCCTCTTCATCATAATTTTCTAGCAATAAATGAATACAAATTAAGGCAATTAGACAACTTTTGCATCAGATTGCAACGTTGCGAGGACTGCATAATATTTGCTTTAAATACGTATGTATATTTCCACTACGGTCACTCTATTAATCCATACCCATCAAGTAAATATTTCCAATAAATCAATTTGATGGGTGGAGCCAACGGAATTTATGTCCTTGTACACATTTGGAAGCTAGAAAAATATGTGACCAACTCCTAGTATTCTTTTATTGTAATGAAAAACAAATAAAATTCATGACTACCACTAAACTGCGACTGTTTCTCAAAGTACGAAACATTATTCTCATCAAACATCCTCCTATTTTGTAAACATTATGGTGGAAGTAGATTGAATGCTCATAAGCTTTTACGGTAATTCGATCAAACAACAATGACCGACTTATTCTTCATTGCCAATAAACCTCACCCAAGCTATAGAAAACTCTATAATTTGTATCTACTACTGGTTTTTATAATTGTCGGAGGAAGGAGTCATTCTTCCTTGAAATAATTTCAAACTAAATTATACAACACCTTCCAAGGAAAGTGATGAAAATGAAGATTAAATTTTGCTATGAAACATGACATCATTTAATTTTCTCGACTTTTCATGTCATGCCCCCATCTTTGGTTAGATAACAAGACCTTCATAGACTCAAGAGAATAGAGATGCGAATTGTAAAACAAAGCTTGACTCTTATCCTTGCAAATATAGTAGTAATCCACTCAAAACTTCGTTACTTTTAGTCATGATTTCAATCCTATCACAATCTCCTTGAGGTGTCCGTTTCTCACATTTCTATAAATTAAAATGCCACAAACTTGAAGTATATTGTGGAGTAGGAGGGTAATTGTTGGAGATGCAATTTGATTTATTTTATTGTACATATCCCTATATTCTGACTAAATACAAATCAAATACAACTTATAGAAAAGGAAAATCATGAAATTTACAGAAATCTCGTGAAGCACACACAGCATTCAAAAATATTTAAGAGAGATTTCAAAAAGGGTTAAAAAAAACGTCAGCATGCAGTCATTGAGCCTTAACCAAGCGTCGGCAGTAGCAATAAGAAAGGTCGCAACCTCATCTCCCTCATTTTGATTTCACTTGTTGTAAGTTAATGAGGATTTTTTACTTGTCTTTAAAGAAATTTGATCGTTTTCTAAATAAGCTGACCCCTAATACCTGCTAAATGCAAGTTTAAACAAAGCTTAAATATTTCATATCCTCCTAAAAGTTGTGTAATGAGGGGAAAATAATATTCCCACGACTAAAATCCCATACCTCCAGTCTTTGTGTGTATTCCTCAGTGATTCTCTCATTTTGTCGAGATAAATCTTCATTCTTGTCTAAAAGTGTTTTTCCAATATCAGCCGCAAGTAAGAGGTCATGTTCTTTTTGTCTTAATTGTTCATGAATGTCAACATCTTCCGTACGACTTTCCATGGCTGATACGTAATCTTCTAGGTGCTTCATGGTTGAGGCCATCCTACTTTAATTCCGCTAATTATAACCATTCCAACTCATTGGATCTTTACAAATAAATTCAGTATTGTAGCTTAAAGCCTTGCACTCTTAAATGGATACATCATAAAAAAATAACAACATAATGTAAAATTAGTCAAGGATAATATATAGAGCACTTAAAAAAAGAGTTGTTTCACTTGGATTAAAAACGGGAGAAGTTTGCTTGCATATTTCCTGTTTTTTTCCTTTAAATATTGAACTTAATTGTTCCGGAAGTTATTTCATGGATGTATAAGATGGAATGCTGTAGCGTGGAACGTAATAAAATTTTGTAAAGAATAGCTCTACGATTTTCTGAGTCATTCAACTAGCTTCACAATAAAGCACTGTTATTTTTGATCCTATTGATGAACCAAATGACGAGAATAATTCCTCTTGACCAAAGCACGCACTAAAAGTGAGGTAAATAACACTTTTTTATTTTTAAGATTAGGATCACAGGATTTAAAGCTTTGTTTTCCACGGGTACATGTTTTTTTTAAATAAAATGTAAGAGTTAATTTAAAAGGCTGATGAATGCATAAAAGTTTCACAACGCAATGATTTTACTATAGGTTGACTAACAATAGCACTGAGTGTGTGAATGCTTTTGATGAGATAAATTTGTATAAATTGAATTATTGATCGATACACTTTCTGTTGTGGTGCAAAGGCAGCTTTATTTAAAAACCAACAATTTTGAGGTGAAGGCACATGATTCTTGAATAAACTTGTTACAGAGTTCACGCCAACAACAAACGATTCTTACACTTGAACAATCCTTACTTGGTGAAGGATGTTGAAGTTGATTTCTTTAGAACAATTGCAAAAAAACACTGTAACTTATTCAATCCTAAGGAATTACGGGAGTTATCTTTATTGAGAAGACTCAAATTTAAAGCTCTCACCCCCTTGCATCAATAGTAAAGCGATACTAAAAGACAATTGTTTGTTTTAGTCAAAAGAATTGAAGCACAAGTCTCACGAGTTTTTTTGCAAATTTTCTCCCCAACCAACAATGAGCTATTTAACTGGGCTAGAGTTGGCGTTGAACTAAAGCTAAAGGATTGAAACAGGTAGACCATTTGCACCAACCAAACCATGGCACAATCCATCCAATAATGCAACTTGTACCTTTTTTGTTGTGTTAAAAGTATATAGATATCGTTGCAGAGTTGGACTCGGCTCACTCACCTGTATAATCTCATTATGAGGAAAGAACTCAAGGGTTGATATTTCAATACACCTACACATTCATACATATTTTTGCAGTTGTTTGTTAGTACATCCATTCCTTTGGGGTTTTGCCACATCTATTTCAACATTAATTGCTAGTTTTGCCTGCATTTTATAGAAATGGATCTTCTTGAAGGAAGAAAGGGGTTGGAAGGGGATTTTTACGTCCAATATCTGAAAAAACGTTAACTATTGGGTGTAGCTGGAATTACGTGATTCTTTTTACAAAGAAAGTGAATTGCTCCACCACACCCATATCAATTACATATGCATCTTGTTATGACTCTAAACTGTTCCAATACACCATGTAGTTGAACTTAATACAAATAATGAATTTATGAAACAATATCCCAGTCAAAGGAATAAGGAAGAATTGTATTTTTTGTTATTCCCAGGCTCTCTTTTTCTATTTTTTCCTACCACTTCCTGGCATTAAGACTTATTTTAATTAATTCTAAATCTTTTTGGTATAATGTAGAGTATAATAGTGGATCATTATGCAATTAATTGCTCACCATTCATCTCCACAATTGAGTGTTAGCATTATTTGAAGTGTGAACAAGTGGATAAATTATGGCAAGCATTAAATGCCAGCAGAGGATCCCAGGTTGGTTGGCTAAAAGGGTTGAACAAAATAAATATGATCTAACAACACCATGAAAGCTTTGGGATGAGTCACAAAGTAAACGTGCAATGCATCTGCTCCTGTATTGTTTTCTAATTTAACTTTATAAGGTCAGCAATAAAAAAAACATTGATCCTGAGGCTTGCAAATCATGAAACCAGAAACCATAATCTTATTACTTTCATATACCAAAAAGTAAAGCTATACCAATCTTATCAAACAGCCCAACTTAACCTTATCTACTTTGTGGAAAAAAAACATTTGACAATGATCGACATTCGTGGTTTTATGATTCGATAATGATAATTGTCCAATCTATTGGGATGACTCATCTCTTTGGGTTGCATGCAACTGAACGTTCGAATAAATTCTGGAAAAAGCTTTAATGAGTTTTTCGAGAATTATCTTGGCCCTGGTACAAACTGGCTTGGACGAACGAGCTAATTTCAGGAAGTCATTTAGAAATTAATCATTTAATGATAAAATAAATTGTAAACTGCAAGTAACAATCCCTCTATAACGTTCATTGTTTGGAGGACGTCGTGTTTATTTATTTCAATAATATTTAGCCATCCACAATAATATCTTCACGATCCCCAAATCATTCCAAGGTGAAGAATGAGACATATAATGGAGATTTTTTAAACTGGGGATGACGACAGGGACTAAATAAAGAAGTTACATGCTAGATAATGCTTAGTTCATTCTCTGTATAAAAAACAGTTGAAGATTTCCCTAAACAACCTGACGACATGACGAATTTAAGTACAATGTGAATTGTTTACGTTATCTGTTAGGTTTTGAATGAGAATTATAAAACCCTTCACCTTGATTCAACTAGAAACTATTGAAAATATATGACAATGAACTTCCTCTTTGGCATTCAAATTGTCTTACTTATCGATTAGTTGCAGAAGAATACAAACAATGGATATAAGGCTTTTGCATGCGGTAAAGTACCATACGTTTGGCTTTATGTATTAAATTTATATTTCACATGTTATAATCCTATTAATCTCAACAAAGGAGAGGTATTTGAGTTTGAATATGTAACGGATTTGTGTTACTGACCTATTTTCAACAACGCAGTAAAATTACACCATCAAATGGGAAGTCGTAATTAAGCCTTGTCTCAACTTTGTGTTGCATGTCAGTTGTACATTTTGTGGAATTTTTCTAACGCGATAAAACAAAGTTAATGAAGAGGATTATCTTAAGCTTTTGCAAAACATTTTAAATCTCTTTAGATGCATTAGCCAACGCTTTTGGTTGATGAAGGATATTAATCAGTGGGACAATTATAAAAATTACATTTCCCCATCCCATTCATTACTATTTGAGTGAAAGGTGGTCCATTCAGGGATGCAAAATCCACCACTAGATAATTATTTCGTGATCTCTTTTCTTCCACATTGGGTCTTTGTCATTTTGAATTAATGAGGGGAAGTCAATTTACTGTTTTTGTGGACGTAATGAGATTTTTGTAAAATTTCAAACCCATAAATCTCCATTTTAAAGCCGTCCTATACGGAACAAATGAACCGTTATTTGTTGTAGTATGATGGGTGCACGAGGTGGGTGGGATTGGTAAAATATTCAACTACATTTTTACGTTTATGACGATAATTTTGAATCTCATTACCAACACAAGGAGAACGGTGGTTGATTGTGAAACAATATAAAAACGTTAATTTCATCTAATTGTCTTTGCTTTGAAATACACCTTTTGAATTTCATGATTAGCAACTAGTGACCATCATTTTTCTTCCGTCTCATAAAGTGCTTGTTTGCACGGGTGTTTGAAGGGCGTGGTTCAATGGATTGCATTTTTGGGATGGATAAAACTTGGAAAAGATGAGGGAAATGACACATTTCTCACAATTCAATGTTCTACTTCCCGTCATATCTGCATTAATCCAAATGGTTAAAATCCATTCGCACCCTTTCCTTTTATTGAAAAGAGTTCATTGTCAATTGGAATAAAAACGCTAAATCCTTATTTGTACATCTTTCACACTAAAAAAATAAAATCCTTGAATTAGCTCTTGCATCTCAAGATAGAATTGCCTCATCATTATGTAAAATAAAGTTTTTCGTCACCTATTTATACGCTGTATGCATCCTTATGAATAAAAGGAAAAGAATCTTATGCTAAAATGCGTGTCGTATTTTATTTCAACTTTAAACAAGCTTATGCGTAAATTATTTCTTGAATTACTGTACAACCTAATAATATGTACCTTATTCCCACAAGTGATTTGAAGCAATACAATGTCAATATCACATTATGTTCGGATGTAGAATTTTAATTCTATTAGAGAACAGTCTGAAATTTTCACTGAATTTACCTGTGCAAAGTATTTTTATGGTTCCTGCCGTCTCTCATTGCTAATTATGGAAAGATCTTGTGATTTTCCTGCTAAAATGTACAAGAGCAGTGGATCACTATAATTCTAACTCCATCTCCTCATAAGCAGCATCATTTTTCAACATTAATCATGATGCACTCTTTAGTGTAATTGATAAGCAATTAAGATGTATCACTATTACTATATTTTCATATTAGCAGTAAAGGTCGTAGAATTTCTAAAGTGGGCAAAGCATAATTGAGACTGTTGAAGGCAGTTGCGTTTAGCATCTTCTATTTTTCACTGTCCTTTGACTTTCCCCAAAATTTAAAGTCAAATTTATGTTTCTGTTTTGCATTTGGTGGAGTTGCAGTGGCTGTGGGTGGAGAATTGACGCTTGGTTTATACAATTCTGTAGGATCTGGGGCATCTAATACTTTATACGTTGGGAGTTTACTGGCTGGGGTCTTTGTTGGAGGTAATGTATCAGACATTTGGGAGCCTGTAACTGGAATTTTATTAGCAGGAGTGACTGAAACAGGAGCTGGAGGAATGAATGACACTGGTGGGGGCGTGGGGGCTTCAAGGACTCTAATTGCTCCTCTAGGAGATGGTATCGGATATTGTTGAGGGGGTGAAATTACTTGTTTTGTAGAATCTGGGCGAGTTGTGGGGGTATGAGTTGCTGCAATCGGAACAACTGGTTTTACTTGGGCTTGTTGTGGAGGTGGTTTTGGTGCATCAAACATAAATTGCGGATCCTCAAGACACTGAAGAGTAGTGCCGATACCGGGTTTTCTACCAGGAACGGTATTGGGTTTAATTGGCTGCTGGGGAAGGGGGTTAGAACCATTAGTGGCTTTTACTTTTGATTCGGGTTTGGTTGTGGTTGGAATAGTAACACTTGGTTTATCGTTATTGTTCTTCTTATCTTCTGGTTTACGATTGTCAAGGTTTGGAGGTTTACCGACAACCTTTGGAGGAGTTTCACTACGACCATTTAAATTCATCTCACGGGGTGAAATTTTGGATTCCATTTTTTTCTTGTCACCTACACCTACAGTAAAAAAAATAACGAACCTTGTTTACTTTGATGCCAGTAATGGTTTGAGATACCTGGAACGCTTGGCTTAGTTTGGCTCATGCTTTGCTTCTGCGGCACTGTAGGTTTATTGATTTGTCCTGTAACCTGCTGCCTCTCAGCCTTGGGGGCTGGTGATCTTGAAGAAAATGAAGACAAAGCTGGAGAAGAAGTTTTTGTAGAACCGGTCGAAGAATGAATTTGACTTCGACCATCACCTAGATCAAGCAACTCAATGAAAATCATCTTGCAATTGATACTTTTGTGCTTAATTATCATGCATTTAGTTTGTAGTGAAATGAATTTTGAAAGAAATATAAGTTTCAAATTTATGACAACTTATTGTTTCATTATTTGTTCTAACTCCAACACAGCAACGCTTATTACTCAAAGATATGTATGCTTTTACATTAAACAACAGCACATACAGCATTTGTTTCTACTGCTCCTGACAGCACAAAAATTAAACATGCTAATGAAACCAAATCTTGAACAAGCCAAACACAGCATGCATGTAAGGGAAATCATTAAGTCCGACTTATTTTCTCAAAAAGTGCAATGTATTTTTATTATTATCCACACTATACAAAAGCAGTACCAATACTTAAGTACATTTATATAACACGGATGATAAGCATAAATTAAAATTATAAAAACGTCGTGAATATGGATTCTCACACCCCAACCATCCAGGTAAAACTTTAGTTACCTGCTCTGAATCTGGGACTAGGAGGAGCTATAAAATAAGGAAATATGACAATGCAATGTGCAAGGACTCATGTTCTTCCATACCATCTCGAATATTTTGAGTAACAGTAAAACTTTTTGTGGTATCAAGTGGAACTGTCCAATTAACCGGATCTGGTGATTTCAAGATAACCTACAAAATTATATGCATGAGGATATGTGAGCCTACAGGGTTGTGATTTATTCATACCTGTTCCGGAGACTTGACTCTTGTTGGCTCCGGTGGTGATTTAATTACAGGCTCAGAAAATCCCAAAGAAGGATCTGCCGAACCTGTGATTTCCAAATACAAAAATAATAATATTAGCATAAATAATTAAGCATCTAATTTTGGGGATTGAAATAAAAAATAACCTCAAGTCATCCACAGCGTCTGTTTATTGCAATACAACATTCAATGGCTTTTTTTAAAGAAAATAAAAGTCAATCAACAGACGCTGAAGCTGTACTTGGATCAATCACATACCTCATTACTAACACTATATAATAATACTGCACATTTAAAAGCTATAAAGCTATACAACAGATTTATATAAAGCCAAGCACAAAAAATCATTCATTCCTGAATCATTGTCACAGGAAATTTGCAAGCACTGCCATCATCTTTTGGAACAAATTATATAATCTCTAAAAGAGGAAATCCGCAAAAATCCACAGCAAGCGAACATGCAAAAACTATTTTATTCTACAAAGTCCTTCAGAATCCTCACTTTTATTAAATTGAAGCGTTTTCACCAATTTGGAATTGACATCCCGGTGGTGACCATTATCACTACTAGCTTTAGGAGGACTAGTAGCTAAGGTTGCTGTGTGAGTTCAATAATAACAAAGCGTCAAAGTTATAGAAACATTTAAAAGAGTTCTAATAACACTAATATTTAACCTGCTTTCTCTAATCTATAAAATCATTATTAAATTCTGTACAATAACTCTAAAACGTATGGTTGAAGGCAGAACGGTAAAAACTATGAGTACTGTGAGACTAATATATGAATTAGATGAGGTCAAAGAAGAGAACGTTATAAATACGAAGAAATAAATAACAAAGCGCACTTTCTCTCCCCGTTAGTCAATCTTGCTGCTGCAAGCATAATAATGTAAGATGTTAAAAGAGCGAAACAATGATGGTAATGGCCAGAAATTTGGAGCCATACATACAAGAATTGGAGTAATTACAATACACATGCCATTAACGCATCAGACTTCATAATGCCTCCATCATGGGAACACAAGCCTTTTGGTTCAGAAATATAAAATTATGTGAAAATGTAAAATGTCCAGATAGTTGCGCTCCATGTGTGTAAGCAAAGAGTAGATATTGTCCCCAATATTGAATTAAAGTTAAATGTGTATAGCCTCAATAAATTAACCTTAAATGCATCAAGAAAAATACAAATAGCCAATCTCACTTGGACGCGGGTGTCGTTGTTGAGGTAAAACAGGTTTCGTCGAATCCGTTGATACCCCTTCCTTATCTTTGTGCAACATGGAATGATGAGTTGCTTTACGGGGTGATCTTCCTCCAGATCCAGGTCCAGCAGATTGTGAACGAGCTATCCACAATAAATGAGGTTTATTACTACTATTATTATTACCTTTGAAAACAAAGTTGTCATACCTTTTCCTCTTGATGCTCTGCTGCTAGCTACAGAAGGTGGACCTTCATATTTCTTTTTAACTCCTTGGACGGTATCTGATGAGTCCTTGCCTTTAAAATCGCTAATGGGATGCTTTGGGGTTGCAGTATTTGGCCTAGAAAGTGATCTTTTGGCAATACCTTTACGCACATTTTCTTTATCTTTTTCATCCTTAGAAATAGGTTTCCTATATAAATGAACTTCAAAGGATTGTTTTATTTTTAGTCAGATATTTAATTATACTGGGTTGTGGTAGTAATGAGTGCCAATCCTGCAAGGGAGCTTCGTTTAGACACTTGATCCCAAACACTTTGATGATAAACGTCCGCCAAATGTTGAGGAATGAATTCCGTCCCCCATCCTCGATACTGCAAAATTAATTTAAAACATTGAAGCTCATGCAATCCCTCCGTTGAAAATATGTACCCGATATTCTCCAGCCTTTTGTCGCAATTCAATAACTTCTTTATACCAAGGGCTTCCTGTGTCTTGTTGATCATTCTTCTTTTTTAAAAACTTTCCATCAACATACTCATATTGTGAAAATGGTCGAAATTGTTTCTTATATTCGGATTTATACTCTTTTCTGGACATAAAAATCAATTAGCTAATAGTATTTCATCTATTATTCAGTACCTTTGCTTAACTTTCCCTTCATCCGCTTGAGCCTTTGGAGCATCATAGCTACTTCCAACAGGCACCCATTCCATAGAATCATTAACTCCTCTACTTCCTGAAGGCTCCATATTTGACTCCAAATTAGCTGCACCACTCCCACTTACGTCTACATCATCAAATTGAGAAATTCAGTTCATCTCTTAAATTAGTTCAATTTAACTTACTCAAGTTTGGAATTTGATTTGTTTCATGCGTTTGGTAATCAAAGGCACGAATTGTACCCATAGACGTAGATTTTCTAGGCCCCTCTTCCAAAGGCAGTTGAATCTCCTGAAATATCACATTTCTTACAATCATTATTATCCAACACTTTCTGTACAAACATGAAAACTTTCCCCAATTTATACCTCATCAGTTTCCATAATCTCCGTTACAGATCTGTATTAGTTCAAGAGTTGAACCCAAACCAAAAACTATTCTCTTTTGAATGAAAAGGATTGAGCTTTTACTTGTTTTTCTGGATTTATGTCTTTAAAATGATTTCATTCCTTTACACCACCCACACACTTTTTGAGTTTTAAACAGACAACTTCCTTTCGCCAAATATGTTTTACTCAAACTTCTTGAAGGACATTTAATGCTGCAACTCCAACCTAAATTCTATGTAATCAAGTGTAGCCTGCTCTAGTTTGGCACAAATATTTATCCTACTTGAGTTTCATGAAATAACACTAGCTGATGGATGACTTCAAACATAAAAAATATGTTTCGACAAAATGAAATGCAGTTTTGTAAGTGGTCTATAGAATGAAGGTTAATGACGGATGAGATGATGGGGGAGATTTCAGGTGTACCAGACTAAAGGGGTTTACTTCTACCGTCTAAAATTGCAGGTGGGAAAGAAGAGCTTTAATGTGTTCAAAACTGTAATGCAAACGTGAGATTGGTGGATACTTTGGAATCATTAAGAAAAGGGAAACTTTGTCAAGTTGCATGAATGAATTCTCTTTTAATGGAACTCATGCAAGCCATTCACTGTCATTCACTCTTGTCTCTAGCAATCTGTCAATTTGAGACACTAATCCAACCCGAGATGCATCAGTTCACATCAGTCATATCAGCCTATGGATATGATTGAAATCCAACTAATTCAGCATCATATCATATCCAACTATAAAATCAACTAATGGGTTGGTTTAGTTAATCCGAATTTAGGCAAAGAGCCAACTACGGTATCAACATGATGTTATTCTAGTCTAAAAAACGCTACCGAGCAGCACGAGTTGCAGTGAAAGTCTTTCCTGGTCACATTTCACTTAGCAAATATCGTACAAATTGCCCTTGCTCAAACTTTCATCACCCCTTATCATCGGATAGATATAAAAAATTTGTAGCTTACAGATTTAGAAGAATGTCCTTTGTCTTGAGCCTGGCTAAATCGATCTGTAGATGAAGTTAACCACCAGTTATTCAAAGTATTATTAACGTTGTTGCTGTTTATCCTTTTCCCACGACGATCATCTATCCCTTGACCTGCATTAGTTAATAATAAAAGCTTTGAAACAATTTACATTAAATCCCTGTAAATTATAACTTCTCAACCTTGAGCAAGTCTTTATAATAATGTATGGAAATATAGCCAATAAAAGACAAGTTTGTGCAATTGAACACTACATACATACATATATACGAGTGGTTATTTAATAATTACCAGAAAACAATGGGTTTGCTGAATTGCTTGTTATGGCTGTAGGTTGCCTTACGACAGCGTGATTTGGACGATAAGTTAGTAATCCTGCAGGTGGAAGATTTTTAGTATTGCTAGCGCTAGATCCGTCATAGTCATGCCACTGGAACGTACTTCTGTATTCGGAATGCAGCTGTAAAATTAGTTGGTTATAAGTGAAAGTTAAGGCTGTTAAATGATTAAAGGATTAAAAAGCTTGTAACCAACCTTTTCCACAGGTATGGATGGACAAGTGCGACAACAATTCCAAAAGGAACTGATCATCAGTGTATTGACTGTATGAAAATGTTAAACAGAAGGGACAGAAAAGGAGTTTAGGCTGTCTGGATTTTGTTGGAAATGAATTGTATATATAGAAAATGATGGAAGAAGAGAGATGTTGTTTTATAGGATATCAACCTACATATTCGACCCAACAACTATTCATTTCGGATTTCACGCCGACTCTGACTTTCCTTGGAGAGAGTTGTAGAAACACTTTCTCTACTGCATCACTCCCATGCTCCTACTTCTACTTTCTCCCCTCAAACAAGTACATAAAATTTTATACTTTGGACCACCGTTGCTCTGTTTGTTCACGTTCTACTCAACCAAAACTATTTTTCTAGACACACCTTTAACAGTACATTAAAGAACCGAGGCCTCTTTCAGCATATGTGTAAATAAGGCGGAATCAAAGGAAAGAAAGTTTAAAACAATCATGCGAGAAAATGAAATTTAACAAAATTTGAAGATGCGTGAGTTTATTTAATAAACAAACATAGTTAACAATCAAATGGAATTTATAGTTGAATGAGAAAACAACTATGAAAATCATAGAATAAGAGATTAGTCGATAAGTAATTGGGTGTCATTAATTCTAGTTCATATTCTCTCGTTGAAATATATTTGTCACTGCATGCAGAACATTGGCAACAACAAAATTAGGTTCTCGTAATTTTTCTTCCATTGGTAGAAAGTCACGGGGTGTATGATCCAGCAAACATTCCTCGCGATCATGAGAAAAAACTCCAGTCTAAAAAATTGTAAAAAATGCTACATTACGTTATTCTAAAAGATAAATCATTAAATTATTTGATGAGTATTTATTTACCTCTACTAAAACACTAAAACAATGTTCCGCTTCTGAAATAGTCTCATCATCAGATTCATTGCCTAAAAGGTGATAGATATTTCTTGCGCCCATCGCCGCCGTCCTTTTAGCGGCCACAACGCGTGATCTCGCGAGGTACTGATTATATAAATTAGATCCAAATATATCCGTATTTATATTATCTCTGTAAAATGATTGGTATTAATATGCAACACTAAAATTCTAATAATCATACCCTATACAATATATCCGTCTCAAAGGTTCATTCATTCCTATTTCCCTAGCATGGTTAATTAACATTCTCTCAGCGTGATAATACGTAATTTCACTTGGTTTTCCAACCAAGGCTGTGTAAATCAAGTCTTGTCCCGTAATCTTTTTATAGAGACTTTCCAGGCATATTAAAAATGCTCCATGGCCAAATCTACCAGAAAAAATGAATAAACAAAACTGTGGCGTTGTATACATTAAAAATAAAACCTACCTCGGCATAAAAGCTTCCGCCATCCATTGCAAATCCATATTACAAGCCAAAATAGGTAGATGAGGTCTCTGCAAAAAATAATGACAAATGTACATAGATTTCCAAGTAAACCCAAGAATTTTATTCCTACCGGTACTAATTTCGGCACATCACTTGGATGCCCAGAACTTAAAAGGATGTCAATCAAAAGTTGAAGTGCTAAGAAAACAAGATTAACTTTCTTTTCCAATAGCTCCTCCAACCCTCCTTACATGTTTCCCACCTAATGGGTTCTCCAAATAGAACAATTGCTTCAATCCGTTTAAACTTATCCTCCAATCCAGATGGCTAGTGAATAAAAAACAATTATTTCATCATCCTTTTTCCCCCAAAGTTTCCATCCCTTACAGCGGAAACCCTTCTTTTATGATCAACAGCATCCAAAACAGGGAACGCTCCCCTAACATCATCCACCGTTGTGACTTTAGTGAAGCCCAAATTAGTTGCAATATCCACAACCGGCCCTTGTCCCGACACTAGTACTCTTTTATCATGAAATTCCTTAAATAATCTTAAAGGTGAGTGGGACATGATTACTTGATCTTCAAGTATCTGTAAATAAATTTTTTAAAAAAAACATGATCTAGTCCTCCCAATTAGTGCATCATATAATTACATCAATTCCCAACCAATTTGAGAGTTGTAGTGCTTTATCATGTCTCAACATATTTCCTCCATTTGTTAAGAAGACGGTTGGAACTTTAAATCTTCCATTGCTATCAACCAACTTCCTAAAAGCATCGGGAGCAAAGGGTAATACTTTCCTTCCCCTTACGATAACCCCATCAATATCAAATAACAATCCAAATCCACATTTCTATAAATATCCTTTGTTATAGTACCTTGTCCTCCAACTTATTATTACATAACTCACATGTCTTGTGGAAAAATCCCGAATTGTCTCCCAAAACTCGGACCCACGTCCCATTTTTTTAAGGTGAGGGTATAATTTTAAAGCCATGATGATGTATCCGAATGTTTCCTCACCCACAACCACTCCCACTACTACCCGGCCTTTTTTTCCTTACAACATCTGATCCAAAGAGTAGAACTCTACGGGATGGGCTTTCTCACACAAAAATGTTATATAAACTCCAGCGTTGGGGAAATTGAGAATCTCTAAAAACCCTTTCACCACTGCATCCCTTAAATAATAAATCCATAATACTGCAGGGAATCATGTTTAATTTATTATGAATATTGGAAATAAGGGGTCATCCTCTAAGGCCCCCCCAACACCCCCTCAATCCTTCATCAACCATCTTTAATCTTCTCTCATGCAGATTTTATAGGGATGAACCTCAACCTTTGTTGCAGCATCCAAAAAATCATCAAGATATTGGAATTGTTTTGAATTAAAATAAAATGGATAAAGTGTTGTGAAATTGTTGTTTAAATTTGTGTCAACTGGGTTTGCCAAAAACCTCAACGCTTTATTTGTAGCCAACCTTGATACACTTTTATTTTTGTCTGAATCAACAAGGGATTTCTCGATATCCATCTAATTACCAAAATACTGCAAGGTTAAAGATATAATATTTATGATGTTTTTGGATGTTATGTGCCAACTCCAAAAAGAGTCAATTTCACCCAATAATTCTCGTACAACATTGATTTTTTAAACAATGTTCAAAGTTCACTCAAATGTTGTGAGTTGTGGTAGTTTGAAGAGTGATGGTGTCATTTGAAAGATTCTATTCAAGAGCTCAATGACGCTTTAGCATTAAAATGTAGAGATGTCTTTAAATTTAGACATTGCAGCATTGGCAAAGACAGCCTGCAATTTTTTTCCTAACAAGAGTTTTTGTACATGCATGGGCTGTGTGAGTATTTCTGTCCCTCCGCCAAAAAACTGATTAAAAAAGGCAGCTTGGAGAGGTGCTGAGGCCTCATTTGGGTTTGAGGCAGCGCTGGAGCGTCTGCTTGTTATTTTCAGTTCGTGTATATGGTGAAGTGTGTCTTTAGGATCCCTTCAACCTGTTGGTAAGGGGACAATAGCAATATCATCCTTTTGAGATTCTTCCCTCCACTCTTGTTCTTTATGTGATCTCCATGATTGTTTATTCATACCTCCTCTGGGACATTTCCTCTTTGTTCTTAAATGAGTCTTTGTCTGGGAATTACCTCAAATTAAGGCCCTTTGTTGGGAGTTTTGGCATTTAGTAGGTATTTTATTAATAGCCTAGTCATATATAGATCAAGGCTATAAGTTGGTGGGGTGGGTTGATGCCAACTTTTGTTCCCTAACTCATGCCAAAAAACAAGGAACTACTCCATCCTGCCAGAAATTCCAAAACAAGGACAACCAAAGTACAATTACAAATCTCCGCAAACTGTTTCTTGGTCCATTTGAAGGGTTTGAGATTTTTTTTGAGATTTTTGAGATTTTTTTGAGATTTTTTGTCTCAATTTCCCCTTCCCGCTCTTCATCCACTACTTCAACCAATCCAGAGTTTACACATTAAGTCAAGGGACAGGACACGAGTCAATTCATTTCTATTTAAAAACTTTTACCTGCTACACGAAGGGCCATTTACTTTGAACGTTTTATAGCCCTTTGATAACCCCTACTTATCTTAACTCTTAATAGGAAAGAGGTTGGGGAGGAAGGCGGATCAAGGGATTTGGGGTTTCAATCTTTTTTGTTTCTCCAGATCTTGCCGTATTGGAGAGGATCAACAATACACAAGGAAATATTAAGTAATTGGAAAAGGAAAATATGGAGGACGGCCACGCAAAGACGTGGGAGGAGGTTGTAAATTACTTTGGAACTGATCATGAACGAGGTCTGTCACCAGAACAAGTTAAAAAGTATCAAGAAAAATATGGACCTAATGGTAAGCATCAAGAAGGGGGAGGAGTAGAGGAGTTGATGGTATTAATGAGATTTGTTGGATTTAGAACTTCCTGCCGAAGAAGGGAAATCATTATGGCAGTTGGTATTAGAACAATTTGATGATCTTTTAGTTAAAATTCTACTTCTTGCTGCTATTATCTCATTTGTAAGTAGAATAAGGGGAAGGATGGGAAGGGGAGAGAAGGGGAATTAAAACACCTTGTTTTATAGGTGTTGGCCTGTTTTGAAGAACATGGCGATGGAGCAGAAGGGATTACCGCTTTTGTTGAACCCTTTGTCATTTTGCTCATTCTTATTGCAAACGCTGTTGTTGGGGTGTGGCAGGTAAAAAAAAAGAAAAGAAATTGAATGTAGAACAAGCATTCATTATTAATGCTTTATTTAGGAGAGGAATGCTGAAAGTGCTATTGAAGCGCTGAAGGAATATGAGCCTGAAATGGGTAAAGTTGTACGAAGTGATAAGTCAGGAGTACAAAAGGTGCGAGCGCGTGAACTTGTGCCTGGAGATCTGGTAGAAATCTCAGGTAATGTTTCTCAATATAAAGTCACAACGTGGCTTGTGACTAACATTGAATTTGTTTATAGTTGGCGATAAAATCCCTGCTGATATTCGAATTACTAAGATTTTGTCAACAACCCTTCGTATTGATCAATCTATCTTGACTGGTGAATCTGTATCCGTTATCAAGCATAATGAAGCTGTTCCCGATCCTCGTGCTGTCAATCAAGACAAGAAAAACATCTTGTTCAGCGGTACTAACGTGGCTGCTGGTAAAGCTCGAGGTGTTGTTATTGGAACTGGTTTGAATACAGCCATTGGTAAAATTCGTACTGAAATGTCTGAAACTGAAGAAATTAAGACACCTCTTCAGCAAAAATTGGACGAGTTCGGTGAACAATTGTCAAAGGTGAGTTTGGTAGCAGAGTGTGTTTGAATACTAAAATAGTTAACTAATATGCTGCTTTTGTATAAAGGTGATTTCCATAATTTGTGTTGCTGTCTGGGCTATTAATATTGGCCACTTCAATGACCCAGCCCATGGAGGATCATGGATCAAAGGTGCTATCTACTATTTCAAAATCGCTGTTGCTCTTGCTGTCGCTGCTATTCCTGAGGGTTTGCCAGCTGTAATTACAACTTGTTTGGCGTTGGGAACACGAAGAATGGCCCAAAAGAACGCTATTGTACGTAGTTTGCCGTCCGTTGAAACATTGGGTTGCACATCTGTTATTTGCTCTGACAAAACTGGAACTCTTACCACCAATCAGATGTCTGTTAGCAGGTATACTATTTATTATTTTAACCCCACGAAGAATCAACTTGTAAATGACTAAATCCTGGCTTGTTTTGTGCCTCCAGAATGTTCATTTTTGACAGAGTGGATGGAAACGATCTCAGTGTGAATGAATTTGAAATTACTGGATCAACCTACGAACCAATCGGTGAAGTTTTCTTGAAAGGACAAAAAGTAAAGTCAGCAGATTACGATGCACTTCAAGAAATTGGTACCATCTGTATCATGTGCAATGATTCCGCCATTGATTTTAATGAGGTATGTAGTCAAACTCTTTGTGCACAATCTATATAGAAAGATTAGTCACATTTTGTGTCATTTCCTTTATAGTTCAAACAAGTGTTTGAAAAAGTTGGTGAAGCAACAGAAACTGCCTTGATTGTCCTTGCTGAAAAGATGAACGCCTTCAACGCTACCAAGACCGGATTAGACCGACGTGGAGCTGCTATTGCTGCTCGCCAAGATATGGAAAGCAAATGGAAGAAGGTAAGAAGCTGCTGTACATTTTTGTTTATAACATTTACTATTTGTTTATAATTCAAGTGTTAATATCCATTTTTACATGTTAGGAATTTACCCTCGAGTTTTCCCGAGACAGAAAATCAATGTCATCTTATTGTGTTCCTCTCAAACCCACCAGAATTGGAAACGGACCTAAAATGTTTGTTAAGGGTGCACCGGAAGGTGTGTTGGATCGTTGTACACATGTTCGTGTTGGAACACAAAAGGTTCCAATGACAAAAGCCATTATGAGCAAAATCATTGAAATCACCAAGTTGTATGGAGTTGGAAGAGACACCCTTCGTTGTTTGGCTTTGGCAACCATTGATAACCCACCTAAACCAGAAGACATGGACTTGGCTGACGCAACAAAATTCCATCATTATGAAGTGAATATGACCTTTGTTGGTGTCGTTGGAATGTTGGACCCTCCGCGAAAGGAAGTGTTTGATTCAATTGTTAGGTGTCGACAGGCTGGAATTCGAGTCATTGTCATTACTGGTGATAACAAGGTAATTTCAGTGGCTACACTTAAATTATTTACATGTCTCAAGTACCATTGGATTTCTCATTGCAATAAATCATCAATACGTAAATTTAATTTGCTTAGGCAACTGCTGAAGCTATCTGTAGACGTATTGGTGTATTTGGAGAAGATGAAGACACTACCAACATGTCCTACTCTGGTCGTGAGTTTGATGATCTTCCTATTTCTGAACAACGAGCTGCTTGCGCAAGATCACGTTTGTTTTCTCGAGTTGAACCGTCTCACAAATCCAAGATTGTTGAATATTTGCAATCCATGAATGAGATCTCTGCAATGACTGGTGATGGTGTAAATGATGCTCCAGCTTTGAAGAAGGTATGAGTTGAATATGAGCTACTTTTTATTACACCTCTTACTAAAAACTGTATTTAACAACAGGCTGAAATCGGCATTGCAATGGGTTCTGGAACTGCTGTCGCAAAATCTGCCGCAGAGATGGTTTTGGCTGATGATAACTTTAGCAGCATTGTCTCTGCTGTTGAAGAAGGCCGAGCTATTTACAACAACATGAAACAGTTCATCCGATACTTGATTTCTTCAAACATTGGTGAGGTTGTCTCAATCTTTTTGACTGCTGCTCTTGGTCTCCCGGAAGCTTTGATCCCAGTTCAACTTTTGTGGGTCAATTTGGTTACTGATGGTCTTCCGGCTACTGCTCTTGGATTTAATCCTCCTGATCTTGACATCATGACCAAAGTATATAAACCAAAGTGCTCATTTATTGTAGTAATATTCTAATTTTTGATTTATTTCAATAGCCACCTAGAAAAGCTGATGAGAGTTTGATTTCTGGCTGGCTGTTTTTCCGATACATGGCTATTGGCGGATATGTAGGTGCTGGGACGGTCGGTGCTGCTGCGTGGTGGTTTATGATGTACTCTGGAGGCCCTCATCTTTCTTACTATCAACTGGTATGAATGACTTTATTAAATTATGAATTTCTTTTTGTACGATTACTAAGTAATGTATGTTTGTTCATTTCTTTCTAGACTCATCATTTGCAATGCTCTCCGGATAACGATTTATTTACAGGAGTGGATTGTCACATTTTCCACGATCCTCATCCGATGACTATGGCCTTATCCGTTTTAGTCAGCATTGAAATGTTGAACGCAATGAACAGTTTGTCTGAAAACCAATCTTTGATTGCGATGCCGCCATGGACTAACTTGTTCTTGATGGCTGCCATGCTTCTCTCTATGACCCTTCATTTTGTCATCCTTTACGTCGAAATCCTTTCTGTAAAATTTGTCAATTTATTTTCTTTCTTTTAAAGGTTCAATTCTAACGTTTTTTTTTGTTTGTCCATTGCAGCAAGTTTTCCAGGTCACACCACTGAATTTGGAGGAGTGGCTAGCTGTAGTTAAAATCTCTGTTCCGGTCATTCTCATCGATGAAACGCTCAAATTCGTCGCCCGTAAATACGTTGAAGGTCAGCGGAAATATTTTTACGCTCACTGGATAGTGCTAATGTGGGCCGTGTTTTTTGGGTGGTTGGAGATAATGTCGTTATAACAAGTGGCCTTAACTAACTTTTTTTTTCAATTGTGAAATGTATTTGAACATCGTTTTTATAATAATCTCCTTAAACTGAAGCATAATAATCCACGCATTTTTTGAGCATTATATAATATCACCAGTTTAATGCTTATTCGTGTTGATTTTCTGGGAATATTTTCTTTTGTAATCACCAACAGACCAACAACATCGGCATTGCGTTTGTTTAATTATTACAATAGGTTACAACTTTTCAGCGTGAGTTTTGTTTTCCGTTAGGTATTGTGATAACATGGCATTTTAGCTTGGCAGAGTTTTACTTAGCAGGACTAATGTCAATTGTTATCAAATATGTGATATCAATTTTTCTCTCGGGTTGAAATGTTTCTCAGCAAGTTGTTTGAAATTTATAATTTCATGATCAACTTTTAATTTAGAATTTAGCTAGAGTAGCTGTAAGAATTTAATTAAACCTGTCCTTGTTTGTTTGTTTGTTTGTTTAGTCTGTTTTTTTTTGGTATATTTGTGGTTTCAAAATTGGGAATTGGGAACGCAAATTAGTGTTTGGGAAAGAATAACTGTGTCTTTGTAATGTGTGTTCAGTTGTCCTAAACATTTTACGAATGCTATAAACATGTACCTATCTTATTTAGATCATGTTTTATTACAAATATAGTTTATAGAAATAATTTATCATGAATATGTAATGGTTTTTAATCTGGTTGAAACTAACAACAAAGAGTTCGGAGGAGTGAAAACATTTTGCCATAAAACAACATTCTAAACAAAATTGTAACTTTGAGCTACATTAATGAGTCCATATCGTGCTAAACTTAATATAGCACGAGTAAAAAACTTTTTACCAAGCAGTTTACACAGTATAAAATTTGAAAATTTGTTGTTAGTTTAAAAACTGCAGGACTATTATCTTGTCAAGTAACTAGGTATTTCTCGATTATCATAAGCGATGAAAAAAGTCATTAGTATCTATGAGTCTGTAGGTTCGAAGTAGTGATATGGCTAAGAATTCAAAATATTGAATGTGTAAAAATTTCAAAAAAAATTTATATTACATTTTGATATGATTTCTCTACTGTCTTAAAAATTCCAAAGCTGGTCCTATTGTGTACACCAGCTTTTTTTATAAATCCAATGAAAATGTTGAAAAAAACACCTTGAATCATGTATTTCACATTAATCCCAACTAGTTCTTCTAGTTCTACTACATCCCAAATGACGTTTGGATCACTAACTCTTAACTACTTAGTAAAACTTTGTTTTGGTAATTGTTTATAATTCAAATGACAATGGTTTATAAAAGAAGGAGTGACTTATGCACGAATCCAATTGCCCAATAGTTGTGATTAGAATATGATCCCCTGCTTTTATAGATAGATTTTGAATGCTATTTCTTGTGTGGGGTTCTTGTCCCGTCCAAGCTCAGTCCTTTTTTGTCCAATGCTTCAAAAGGAATTATCCCTTAACGACTGAAAAATGCCAACCTTTGTTTGTCCCCTTTTTAGCCCAACCTGTACCAATCCAAATTAAGAAACTGGAGTGACATTCTCATCCTCATCTCAACATTGCACCTTATGTATGAACCCTTATTTTGTCCTTTAACAACCCTTTCTTTTTGATTACTTGATTTTTCTTTACATTTTTTTTCACCCTTGATTCCTATTTCATAATTTGTTTATATTCTTGTTTCCTTGTTTCTTCTCAGCACCTATTTCTATTGAGGATCGTGCAAGGAAGTAAAGTGTGTGAGACGAATCGGCCTTAATTTTCAAGACATTACCCAACCCTTACCAAGATATATTCATCAGTAGCTGTTGATATTACACTTGTAACAATTAGGTAGCATATGAAATGATCAAAGTTATATTTTAGCCGTACATGCCCAAACATGATAGATATTTGACTTTGTTTTCAAAATACAACGAATGCGTCTGAGCCTACGATTAAATTTTGACACACCCCTTTTTAAAGTTAGTTGCTCGTATTGGTCCTTGTATTTTAATAAAACCTTTGTCATGAATCTCATCTCATACAAGTTGTCTGTGTAGCATTGTAGATCTATTCTATCTATTTAGAACATAGAGCTATCCATATTTGTAGCCTAATAATGTGGGACTCCCTTATTCAAAAATTATAGTTCAAACGATCCCAACCTAAAGAATGAATAAATAGATGACAGAACTAAACAAAGGTTGAGCCTCCTCCTGGTGTAGGAAATAAAATAGACAAAAATCTACTCAAACAACTCAATACTAGTTCTGATGATAAGTTGATGTTTTGTATAATATCGGTAAGAGCTGGATAAAAGACAGTTAAACACACTTGAATGATGCAACGCCAGAGTCTCATTTATTTCATTCATCCCCGTCATTTCTGCAAAGAATCCAAAGCAATCCCAAATCTTCAAAGATGCTCCCAAAACGAAATGTTGGTGAAACCTTTGGATTAGCAGGGGGAT
>JAAOWG010000273.1:0-26156 GCA_036491945.1 Paranurophorus simplex
GACAAATGAGTCATGTTTTTCTCCACTTTACATTTTGTGGTCCGTCCTTTGCATGAATATTTGAAACCATGTTGAATTTAATTAACTTTGAAAACCTTTATTCGGAATTTTTAGCAAGAAAAATGAGATTCTAAACGAAACATGGGATCAAGTGGAGCCTGTGTTTTAGAAAAAAGGAAGAGTTGCTAAAAAGATTGATCGGTAAAAAGATACTTCATCGACCCACGAAAAAAAGTGAAGATGTGCCGAAAAATTGAGATGATCATCTTCTATAGTTGCCTGACTGGCACTCGTTTTTCATCATGAATGAATAGCAAAAGGAATGAAGGCTTACCATTGTGCACATGTATCTAAAAAGTTTCTATCATATGTACCACATCAAATCATTGCTTTTTGGGGCGGTTTTGTTGCTATTTACTGATGCCACGATTTTTATCATCCTTCCTTTAAAACTCTACAGTAGTTTCGGCTCTCTATTCAAGCACTTATTATACGTTATCAATATCTCATCTAGTAGGTTTTTGTGCCCTTTCTAAGAATTTTCGCCAATCCCCATATCAGTGCTACTATAACTACATACACAACTGACACAGAACAAAATTCATATTTCATCTTCCAATTTTCATCGGTGAATGAAATGGCAAAAGTCTTGTACACGTCAGTCAAAGTTATACACAGAAGCATGATCACAGCGATCAAACCCATTTAATATAAAATCAGGATGGATGCTAAAGGGAGAGCAGAGTTTATCGATCAAAGGAACAAAGTCAAATCAGATCAACATCACATCACATACATTTCATGGGTTAAGAAGGATAGATTATTGTGGTGACAATGATATAGATGAAAAGTAGATCAGTTCAGTGGTGTCAACTATAGAATGTCACTAAGCCATCCGTTGGTTTATACTTTTGTCCCTGTACAAAACAAATCTTTCCCTTGCTTTTATGCCCAATCTGATGGTGGGTGTAGAGAAAATTGAATTCCAGAGTCGATATGGACGGGGAGGCTTATTCTGGATTCAAAATGTCCTAAATCGCGACACTAGAAAACCGTGAACGACTTTGCTCAAGTAATATACCACATTCACTCATGATCGTTTCTTATATTGTATACATACCATGCTATTAATAATGCTACACTACTATACTTGCTTATCACCTTTCCCTGGTATTTTTAAAGTTCAAGCATTCAACCATTCAATAATTTGAAACTATAGGATGCTTGAATGAAATTACATTTTGCAGAGAAAGAGAAAAATAGAACAGGAAGCTGTTTTTACTTGGAATTCAGAATCATGAATGTCCTCAGATTACCAAGCAGTTCAATAGATTTCCGGAATTTTTATCACTCCTTCGTAGTCCTGTCCAGTATGTTGTGACTCCCTTGAGAATCATGCATAAGATGAATGGATGTGATGCAATATATTTATGAAATTTTCAATATTTATTTCTCATGCTGTGCTGGGAATGAATGAAGCTATCAATAAAAGAGACGTTTTTTTCTCAAAGGAAGGGAAAGCAAGCACTGCAAATCTAAAATGAAGCGGACGGATAACATTAGTCTCAACCAGATGAATTATGGAAAGTGTCTTGAGTGTCGTGTCACATCCTTTGGAGAATTGGGTCAGCTTTTTGTCTACTATACGATAAGAGGTGAATTGGATTGAAGCAAGAGTTGCAGAAAAGTCGACACAAACAATTCTTGAAGGAATGTGTCTTATTTCTCTTCTTGTAGAAATAAAAGAAATTGAGAAGAAAAGTTGTTTGTCTACTATCACTACTTTCACTTTGTTGTATAACTGACAATAATGGGATGAAAAAAACAAAGGTTAGGATAGTTATACTCTTCCGAGTTAAAGAATAATAGCCTTCAGAGAGAAAACGATGGATAAAGCAGAAATAGAGGAAAGAAGTAACAATATTTTGCTCACTAGATATACAATACGTATATATTTATATGTATCAGACGAAGGATGTGACCAACATACCAAAAAAAGTTACAATTCAAGAGTTAAGAAGGTAAAAAGAACCAACCGTTTGGTTTTTAGATGTATTGTACATTTAAACAATGCATTTTAATTCATAATCTACGTAAAGCGAGTATCGAGTATTAATTACAATCTACAGTACATCAATATTTATATTTATTATTTATATGTACACTTGTTTGAAGTATTATTGTAATTGTAATCTCCCTCACTTGTACTCCCTTGTGTGTAATTTTCCAAACAAAAAAAAGAGATTCCTAATGTCACCCCATATTATATTTCTCACATCCTTAAAATTCCATCCTGAGAAAACGACTGGGACTGGTGAACAGATAAAGTGTGTAACGATACCGAAACGTATGGTTCAATATTGATAAACCGTTTGTTTTTACTTGTTATCAAACACCAGTAGCCCTTCCATTGAAATTTGAAAGTCATTCACAAAGCCTTAATGCCCATTCCACCCTGGTTTAGTTAGATTTAGATGGGGAAAAGGAGATAAAGTTGGTGGAGATGATAATTCTGTGTCTTGAGTGAGTGTGTAAGTAAACCACTTGGACTTTTGGTCTAAGTCGTCTAAGCTTACCCTAAGTTTTCAAAATTCAATTCACTGAGTAGTAAAGGCACATCCTTAAACGAGCTTTTTATAAGTTTTAGGTTCTACTCGAAAAGGCTCAAAGAAGTCGCGTACTCATATACTACTTGATTCTTTAAGATGAAGATGAGAGTCAAGAAGATGGTTTTGTGGCTCAAAAGAAAATCTCAAGAATCCAGTCAATGTTTTTGAATGAGAATGAAATCCTGTGGAAAATGCAATTCAATGAATGAAAGAACTCAATGCGATGGAAAACTGTCGATCTTTTCTACAGATTTACATAGATTCGACTTGGAGCTTTTGAATAAGTTTTGAATTTCAAAACAATACGGAGAAGCAGTTACTTTTTAAAGTGTGGTCACAAAGCCAAAATCCAAGGCACATATACATACATACTATAAATATAGTGGTGGCAATTGTATAATTTTAAGTGCTTATTGTAAGTATTTTCTTGATTAAATTATGTCGATTTATTCCCAGGTTTAAATACTTTTGGTTTATTGCGTTAATAAAGGTTTCAAAAAATAACCTCCAACCGAACATGTATGTAGCTTTTAATTTTTTTTCCAAGGAATATTAATGAGTAAATAAAAATCCCTTTGTTCTTGGGAATAAATACAGTATTCACTTCTCAAATCTTTGGATCGTTTATCACCCATAATATCTCAAGGTTTAACACATCACCAGTAAGATAACCCCTTAAGGGCCAAACATTACCTAATACAAAAGATACCTATCAACCAAACTAACAAATCTAAATACAAACTGAGAAATTCCTGAAAAAGTAGGCGGAACTTGTTTGATTTTTACAAAGATTAGTTTCATTTCATGTAACTTGAAATTTTCCTTTACAACCCAACATTGAGATTTTGTTTACCATTCTTGTACATGCATAGTTTTCATTTTACGAATCATCGTAATCATCATTACCCTTTATCACAATTTTAGTGCCTTATACGTTCAATAAACAATTTATGAAGAAAGTATTCATCATAAGATTTAGTGCACTTTTTACGTAAGGTGCATTATGCTGTGCATTATGGTTAAATGAGACTTAAAAATTGCGTTACATTCCTATCCATTTCCTTTAAGTACAGCAAATTATCGTCCAACGCTTGTAATTTTTGCTGCTTCAATTTTGGTAATAATGATGAATAAATATGATCAAAACAAACCAGCAATCCACAGTTTAATGGATTTCAATGTCACGGTATGGAGAAAAACAAATATAGTGCTCAAACTATTCATTATCCTCTTTGATTAGCTGGTTTACCTTGGGGCTGGAAGTTTGGAAGAAATGAACATTGAACTTGAACTTTGAAAGGATAAATGAGATGAGGGAATTTATAAAATTATGCAACGTAATTAAATTAACTTGCTATAAATAAATTTAATCAACGCCTATCAAATTCATAATGCTTGACTGAAAGCACTTTTATATACAATGACTCGTGGTAAATCACTTGATTTATTAGTAACATTTGAGATTTTTCAATTAACGGTTAATTTATAATGCTATGGCTGTGGTTTCATGAATGCATTATTATGCTATTTTAAATATAATAGTGGGAATCAGCGTAGAAAATACTGGGTATTCTCTAGATTGCAATTTCAGATAAGTGATTCTGTTTAATTATTCAACAGAAGTATGAAACTCTTTCAAGTGGCAAGTCTTATTATTATCACGTCTTGTTTTTTTATATAAATGTATGAAACTACATATTTATGACTTGAGCAAAACTTTTCCAAGCAAGCAAACATCAGTAATTTGTTGCTATAAAAGCTTCTTTGGTGGTTTTGTAAGTTTTATTTGTTGGTGGTGGTTGCATGCTTTTTTGGCTTGAAATACAACAACCAAATGTAATTTTAATTTTAATTTTCACTCATGCAACTTAACAATAGTCAAACGTCAAATAAATCCCATCCGAAATTCTCCATTTCATTTTTTACTGCAAAATAATGAATAGGAACATTTTTCTCATATGAGAGTTGAAAAGATGCATCATAAGCGTAAAAGAGTCAAGTTGTTTGTACAAAAAGAAGAGATTAACATTCCATACAAATCTACATCAACAAGCTTCTATTCATTATGATTTGTTTATGAAAATTCACATATTTTAAGGATAGTTTGTGAGAGTCCTTAAAACTTTAACTTTTGTTCCAAACTTTCAATTGTATTGTTTTTTATTTTATCTGCATAACAAGACAGTGTAACCAACAAAAGAGTTGAAACAGGCTCAAAAAACCCACAAATAGTACAAGTTGATAACTTTCTTGTATAAATAAGAAATACGTTTGACACTAAACAAGTTACAATAAAGTTTTTTAAGCTAACCATCAACAAACCCAAATTTACTGCATCATAACCAATCACATAAAATTGTACATTTTATTTAGCAAAATGTATCATGAAATTTTTAAAGATCGTTACAGTAGGAAGATGTTTTTTTTATTAGAAGCGAAATGAAGTAAAGTAGGGTTTTTATTTTTTTTTTACTATTTTCTTTTATTCTGCATACGAAGAAGCTTAGAGTTTCGGTTACTTGAGAGATTTTTCTTTGTTGGAAGTGGTAAGATTCACAAAAGTAGTTTTAACTCAGCTTATTGTGGAAGAAGCAAGAGCCCCTATTGTTGCTAATTCTTTATAGCAAAGCCATCATTATGAGAGTGCATGGGTTGGGTTTGGAAGAGTATCCAGCTTTTTTATGGAAGAAACTTAAAATTTGTGGGACATAAATATACTCATTTGTATCGTCTTAAGACCTACTTCATTCTAAAGAATAAGGCTAATAAACCATTGGGGAGAGAAGATGAGTTATGTTATGACAAGAGTTCTAACTAAACATATATATATGCAATAACCCAAATCCTAGTTTATAGTTTATGTTACATGTTTTCTTCCAAAGAATAAAAGATTGGAGGATGAATACTTATCTCTACTTTGCATGTGTGTGGTGTCTTGTGGCGTCTTTTTCTTAAGAGATTATAACAATGAGACTTATTCATACCGACATTTTCGGCGAAGCTAGCTGTTGTTAAATATTATTCTACTTATTCTAGGAAAAGGAATTGTGTAATTAATTGTGTTAGGGCACAAGTACGGTTTTCTATAATTGTTTTTTGACCTGTGAAACTGAAAAGAATTCAGCTTTAATGGACAGATCTCTTTCATTGTTCGTTATATTTTAAGATGTATTATTATGATCTCTTCAAAAACATCCTGCCCTACATCTTTTAAACTGGCGAATAGATTAATACCATGCCAACTGAACGTTTGATGCAAAATATAAAATTTGATAGATGCGGAATCTGATTTCAAAATTACAGAGCAACTCAATAATCCCTTCTTACAAGAATACAAAGAATACAGAGAGTGGAGAAGCACGCTCAAGATGTGTATGAATTACCATTCTTTAAGTAGTTACATTTTATTAAATTCTATTTTCAGCGGATCGGAGTATGCGAGCTTGGAGATCAACATCCTTGTTTGTGTGCCTTCCATGTGTGGCTGTGATGTCTGTCCTTATTTTGAGGGAACACTTCAAGCACAATGCCTGCAAAGATCGTCCACCCTTCATCAAATACGACTACTTGAGAATTCGAAACAAGGTAAAACGTTTGCCGGTCGCTGCTAGATTTTATAAATTAATTGTACAGAGATATCCTTGGGGGGATGGGACCAAAACATTGTTTCACAATCCTGCTGTCAACCCTCTTCCTGAAGGTTATGAAGATGAAATTCAGGAAGAACCTGCTCAAGAAAAACCATGTACAGCAAAAACAGAAGAACTGATTGAGGAAAATCCAATCAACGGTAAAAAATGTTAGAAACCCAAACTACTGCAAATTCGAATTTGTAACTCTTTAATTGTTAAAAATACGTTTGTTCCTCACAAAGTATTCAGATAAATGAAATTCATCATCGTCATCATATTTCATTGTAAAGTGAAACATATTTTTTGGCAAATTGGTCGTTAGTTTTTTTAAAGTGACTGTTGAAGCACATGCCGACAGTCATTTTCAGTCTAATGATCAATTAACTTATTTAGAATAAGCAAAAGCATTCTTTTCAAAAAAGTTTAAGCATTCTGCAACTTTTTACCTTGAAATTTTTGTACAAAGATGCATCAGAAGTGACATTAAAACGGAGTCTTCAAAAGAAAGCCAATCTTCAACCAACGAATTTTTCATGTTGATTGAATAAAAGAAACCAAGCAAAGAATTCTGATGGAATGTCATTCTTTAACTCTTTTGATTCTAAAGGCTACTGTATGTTTATAGTATGATTTTTTATTTACTTCTTTGTTGCTTTTCTTTTGGATGAAGTGGAGTGGAACTTTGCTGCAGGAATTTTTATAGTGAATCAGCATTCAGTATTTGTTACTCATTTATTCAACATTAAATATTCACCTTAACCTTTTCAACCAGTTTATTTCAAAGTCTGTCTACATCACAAGTACCAAAAGAACAAGGTGTGTATGTGTACTTCAATCCATGGGAAAGTCAGCAAGGGGAAAGGTATTATTGACAGTCAACTACGATTGTTCAAATTAATCATCATCTTTTGTATGAATAAGACGAAGGGCTGGACGAGCCCAATAATTGAAGAATTGTACCCTTGAGTCAAAATGAGGAAAACAACCTTTTCAACTTGAAATGTGATCCCTCCCTTTTTACCCCAATGTTACATAACACTAAAGCTATTTTCCAATTTATGAAAATATCCCAACCGCAACACCCCAACTATTTGAATAGAACCAACGACAAAGGACTGGAAACAAAGAGTTTCAAGTGCCTAACTTGCATTTATGAAAGGCTCCTGTTCCAGTCGTCTGGCAAAGTTGTAGCTTACATTGGAATCAATTGATTTGAAAATTTTAAATCTAACAATTGAACAAAGAGATATTCCTTCAATGAATCATGTATTGGAGTAAAGTGATACTTTGAGTAGGTATTGGATCTAAGAAAAAAATGAAAAGAAAGGCAACAACCCGTGAAACATTAAGTTTCTTTGAATATTCTAAAGGTGTCTGCGTCTGAGGATTAGAGGCCTGCATCCAACCCCATGGCATGGGTGTGTGTGTAAGATTGAATTTCTGATGTATTGACATTTGGACAAGTATCAAGTGGCTAATATAAAAACCACAATTGCGGTTTTTAAGAGAAACTGTGGGAAATAAACTTTTTTCCTTATGCTTTTATGCAAAAGTAGTTGGTATGAAACTAATAGAGTCTTTATAACATGGCCTAATTGATTGTGGAGCTGGTGACTCAAGACTCAACAAATCAATACTAATTTAATATACAATTTCGCAAACCTTCCTTTTCTCTTATATTTTCTGAAACTTGCTTTGAAACGAGTCATTTTAACGATGACCTCCTCTCGATTCTCTATTAGTCTGCTTGTGACAGTTTTATATTGATTCCCGTGGTTTTTGCCACAACAAAGGAGTTTTGCAACTCGTAAATACTCTAAATGAATGTTGTGAACCAATTACCAGGCATGATCATGAAGCAAGAAGGTAGTATTCAGGAAAGATACGTTTATTTCAAAATGTGAATTTAGTGGTTGTATTATATTCAGTGATGTGGTTTTCTCTTTCTTGTCTTATCTGATGAGGAAAACTGAGAACGTCTGGACCTGAAGCTTGGAGACCATAACCACATTTGGTTCGCTCAAGTTGAGCTCAGATTCAAAGGAATTTTCTGAAGCAGAAGTTTACGGCTCATCGACTTATTTTTGTGACAATTCTCTCACAATGCTGCACACATGCACACTTCCTTAACATCTTCACTGCCAATCATCAACTGTTGGGAGATTATGAAAACAGCAGAAACGTATAAATTCGAAATAGAAAAACATTAAATATTGTGCAGATGAGTCATCACTTGAGCAAAAATGGATTAAATCAACTTATTCTCTCATAAAACTATAAAATAAGACAAAGTGTCATAAACTGGCACTTTGCCCAATGTCGTAATATTGAGCAGCTTTGATAGCAATAATAACATTCGAATCTAACCAACATGTCATCACTATCATCTCGTCTATGCAATATACAAAATATAATTGTTCATGCTATAAACTCATCTTTCAAACAATTGATCTTTTGAGACACAATATTAAAATAGAGACAAAGTGGTGTATATGTACGTATTGCATGGTGAGGAAATAAACGTCTTTGGTCATTTTGTAACATTTTATCCCTTTTGCTGAACATAAAATTGGGACGCAGCGGGTGGATGAGACAATACAAGGGACAAAATTTTATGTTAGACAAATCCAGAATTCAATCTAGGGTGAAAGCTAGAGATTTTATGGCGTGGTGGTTGGGTCATAACATTTACTCGACTCATTTGTTTTTCTTGTGAAAATTTGTCCAGTTCCTTCCTGGTAAAATTTTGCCTTTCAATCTTCTTAAAGATTGATAAAGGAAATCCTTATTGAAATCTTTTAACAAATACTGTATGTAAATATGTAAATATGTATATTTGCCATGAAAATCTACAAAATGGTAAAATATCTTTCCTTTTAAAAATATAATTACTTACGTATGTAAATGTTAGCAGGATACATGTTCAATTTGACTAATAAAGTCTTTTTGAAATTATTTATTAAAGTAAAATATCCTTACTCCATGTTCCATGGTTGTAATGTAAAACCAAACCTTTTTGAATAATCTTAATTGAATTTGATAATATTTAATAGTTAAATACATACTACATTTATCGTCAAGATATTACAAAAACTTGTAACTATAAAAATGCATTTATAATGAGAACGAAACGGAAGCCGAACTGAACACCTTCAATCAACGATCGACCATTCATTTTATTTCTCTGTCATCCGCTACAAGTAGGATTCTCGTTATTTTTCCTGAAAATAATCTTGTCTCATTATTATTGAATTCATCTCGCTAACAAGATTCCCTGTACCCCAACATTGCTATTGTTTGTGAGGCAGTTGGCCATTGCAAATTATGCATCTTTTGCTTTAAAAGTCAAAGTCATGACTGCTAGCAAACATTTCCATTGTTGGTTGATGTACTAATAACAAGGATCGGCAGTGGGAAGTCACGATTTCAAATGTTATTGCTATCATTATTGTTTTATTATTTTTCATCAAATATTCTCTTCAATTTTACATGTTTATTCTCAACTGCAAAAAAGTAGAATGACTTACAATAACAAGTATTCAAACAGTTTTAACGCTATGACCTATTTCATTAATGCAAATTATGAATAAAAAAGAGATACAAGTTGATATTTACCAGTTAAGTTTAACGTAGGGTACAGGTTCAATGTCAAATGCTCTGATTTAATTTAATAATGCATCAATGTATGTAAGTATGTGCATTATGCTGAGATTGAACTTGAACATTCCAAATTATCACTTTGAACCCACATAGTTGACCCTCACAGTTAATATCATTGAACCAAATTAAGAATTCAATGAGCATTGCTTTGATATATGACTTCCTTTAGAAACGAATATGTGATTAGATTTTGAAGAATGTCCCTAGAAGGAACCAAGATGAAAATGGAAACGTTCTTCCAATGCTAGATATATGGGCTGAGACTAATTTAATAAGGAAACAACAAATAAGTAAATGGAATACAAAATAATATTACTTGTACAAGTTTATTTCTTGCATTCCTTAAGACTAACTAAGGAAGTAAACTGGATTAAGTGTGAGATAGAAATATTTATACGCGTGGTTGCATCTTGGATATTTGTCTTGTGACCATCTCTGGATACAAAAGAAACATTTCTAAGAATAACTGACTTGACTCAAAAGGATGGATGGACAAGCATGAAATTCAAGAAATGATGAGATGTTCGAGATGTAATCCAATTAAGTACATGAGTGTGTCAAAGAAAAAAGAATTTATTGGACATGCTCAAGAGTTTTTTGATTCACACATAATTCTCGTTGATTTTTGAGATTTATCAAAGGATTTTAAATTGAGTAAATAAATACCCATTTTTTTGTTCCAACGAAAGAATTAAGCGTAATAAATTTTCTTTTAGTCATTAACCATGTGAATGTATAGGTATACATACTTACATACATTTTGAGGTTATACTTGACAAGCTTTTTTTATTTTTGCTTGACTATTGTCTCAGTTCAATTCGAAATGTCCAGTGCCCCATCTGTCCATACTTTGTCCAATAAAACTGCCCCACCACGAAGACACACATTTGTTTTGATTGTCGGGCACATCTAATCAGGTCGTTATAATCATTAGTTACAACCCGCCTTGAAGCCACCAAGCAGAAAAAGATAATTGATTCTGTATTTTTAAGATAGTAGATAAATTGTTGAAAGATTTAACTTGAGATTAATGTAAAGAAACCGGACGCTGTCTAGATGGATGGACATCAATATAATTCAACTCAATTGCAATTTAAGTGATACAACTATCCCTTTTAAAACTCTATTCAAGTGGACAAAGTCAAATGATAATAAAACATTATACTGCTGGAACTGGTTTCCTTTTGATAGACGGCTTCACTCTCCAAGCCAGAATGTAAATTTATTGTTGATCAATTGTTCTCATGATCTCACTTTGAACTTCTGTCAGTTTACTTTATCTGCAAAATAATTGTATGAAACGAAGATAAGACAATGCCTCCCACAATCTCCCAAAGATTTCCCAGTTTGATAGTAAATTTAATTAAATTCATTTTCCTTCCTTCAATTGATCGAATTCGATTTCCGGATGAAAGATAAGAAACTTGTGCGTTGACAGGTTTTCCTTTGTTTTAACATCACTTGTTTGTGAATGGATGAAGTGTATCAAGTAATTTCACAAGTTCAGTAATGATCTACATTGGAGATGTCTTATCATAGGTAGATTCAGAATATTCCTGTTGCAATTTTCAACAAAAGTGGACTCAATGGTCCAAAAGTAAAGAGTCTTGCAGGAAGTTTCCGTAGTTTAGACAAAGCAAGGGAGGAAATGTTTATCGAAGGAAATCAAAAAGTTAAACTTTGTAAGTTTAATTTATAAGACAAATGTTTTAACTTTGTTGATTGAAATAGACAGGAGACAAACTATCAACAGCACATTAATTGTGTAATAAGATTTGATGAAATTAAACTTGAATTTACAATGGAATGGTTCCAAATCTTGAACAAAAGTGTGTTTAAGAAATCGGAATGAAAATAGTAGTAAGGAAACTTTAATAAATAGTTTCACATTAGTAGCATTATGTAATTCCTCTGCACACTAAAGTTTTATTTTTACTTAGCTTGAATTATTTGACATGATTTGTATTCTATCATTGCAATGATATGCTTCATTTCAACACAGAATATGCAATGTATTGGTTATTGCAAACCATCTTTTTCATTGGATTCTCACCAATATTTCATTTAAGCACAGCAAATTCAGTTTTATTTATAATGAAGCTGATTTAATGATTTAAACTCATTAAGTCTGTTTAGAACTTTTACTACAGAATTAATATAAGAATATTGAGCTACTATGTACATATATTTCCTTGATTTACATGAGAAATTTGACATGATTGACGATGGAAGACTGATCTTTCGAAAAATTCCCACGGATTTTACACAAACCCGTCAGCTAAATATAACTCATTTTTTCATCCAGAACAACCCTTATTTCTACATATGTATGCAACTCGCTAAGTCTCTAATTTTACCTTGACCTACGACCTTATAGGCTCAAACCAAATGTTTTAAAAAGTTTAAAACAAATTAAATGCATTGGCAATGTAAATACTCTTGATTTCTTGAAAGTGTTCAAAAGCTGATTAGTGTGACTACATATTAGAGTTTACATAATTTGTATTACCAATTTGTGAACAATTTATTTTGTAAAATAAGTGAAACTGAAACTATCTACTAGCCTTTATAATGTGATTTTCAAAACAGAGCTTTTCTCGTTCTTTGTTTCTGACAAAGGGTTGCGTTTGTTTTCTAATGAAATAGAATTGTTGGAGCAGAAAGTAAAACCAATTCTACTCCGGAACATCTGATAAATATGCATGACTAGATATTGCATAACCACTATTGATAACACAAACTATTATTTATCAGATGTGAGTTTGTATATACCATCTGTGAGGAATTATTTTAAGTGGAAAAGGTTTAGTCTTCCAAAAAGTTGTGGTTTCAAATGCTAATGAATAGTGCGTCTAAATGTTCTCCCTTACGGTTCCATTTTTGGTCCTCAAAGCAAGACGTTAACGAGTGTACACAAACAATTCAACAAGCCATAACTTTAACATTTATGAAACAAAGAAGTTATTATACTCTTTCATAAATACCAATGAAAGTACAAAAAAAGATTATGATTTCATGGGCGAGGGAGAAACTAAGTAAGCTGAGTTTGCAGACTCATTGCATTTGCTTTATATAATTTGTTCAAGTTTCAAACGCATGTAAATATATGATTAAAAACGTGCATTCAAGATTCACTGATGTTCACCACTGTTGAGACCATAAGATCAATATAAAATATCTATCAAGTTTATGACAGTCACAGTGGCATGTGGGATGCGAGCTCATATTAATCGAATAATAGAAAAAAAAATTCTTGAGCATGAGACAATCTCACTTTAATAAAACTTTAATGCAAATCGAAAAACCTTGTAATTAATAAAATTGGTTTCTTGTTCAGTTATCTATATTATCTGAAATGCCAAGTTGTAGAATTCAAGTAGCATTTTCCCGATGAACCAAGATTACTACTATAGGTACTAGAACAATCAAATTATAAACAATTGATGCTTTGAGTATTTGATTTATACGACATTTGCAAATATTTTAAAGTTTTCTTGAGTGATTTTTAAGGGGTGTGCCGTTGGTCTCAGCACTTGTAATTGCATTTAGCATACTGTTGTTAGCACATTATAAACTCAATTCATATACCTGCCTATTATATGTATAACTGGGCGAAATGACCAGTTCGTTCTTAAATATCTCGACTCATGCAAAATCACGATCACTCATATTACAATTCGCTCAATTTCCAAATCATGTCCTTTAAACTCCTTTTCCTCGTTCTTGGCGTAAACATTTCAACTAAGCATGCCTTAACAAACTTGTCACAGCATTTATATTTACCTCGATTGATCTTTTCGAGCTCGGGCTAAAAAGTAACGTTTTATTAACCCAAATTTTAATCTTACTATTTAAACTATTTAAACCAGAGATTAAGTTTATTAAAATTAAAATATGCTCAATTGAATGGCAATTTTTAACAATTGGTCAGCAGGCTAATGTTTTAATCACGAACTTTTCTAATTCACACTGTATGCTGCCAATTTTCGAAAAAATATGCGTGTTAGTAGTAAGCATTCTTGGTTGATTTAGCAATTCTAATATTTTACTACAAGATTAAACAACTAATTCTGCATTGAGATGCTAAGCTTAGTTGTATTTCGTGCATTTTTTTGCATGACACAATCAGCCATTTCATCTTCACTGCTAAACATCACATCAGTGATTTACTTGAAGTAAGGGGTTGAGTGATCAGGTCAAACAGGGCAGAAGTGTAAAAACTTGATCGTTTTCTAAACTGGTTAAATCAAGCAATGCCGTCGCTTAATTAGGCAATCAACCCACATTTTCAATAAACACTCAAGTGAATTATTCGCAAGCGAAACACATTCCTCAATTCCTATTGAAAAACTGTGAATGTGAGAATATGACAAGTGGCAAGATATTTTTTGTGATCCAAAACTGCATACATATGTATATTAAAGTGTATGTATGAATACAACAGGAGGAAAAAGTTGAACAAATAAATAATAACATGTAGCTTTTGGTTCTTGCAAGTTGATTCTTTTCAATCTTATATAAGATCCGTCAAACTTCATCTCAGACGGCAACCCCTTCTGGATCAGTTTCTTTAAAGAAAACTAGTTGCATATTCGTCAGTCAAACTTTTAAACGAAATCAAAACTTGCCTCTCAAAGACCCTGTCATGCACACATGAAGTTTTCTTTTTAGTTGCTACAGTCTAATTTTATTTGAAGTAATACAAGGCAACATATTCTGAATGTGTAATGATCCTTAACTTTATGAAATTAAAATTTAAAGTGTCCAGATTGCACTGTAAAAGAATAAGCAAACGAAGGAAAACAGAAGAGACCTCCCAAAGAGTTTTAAGAATGAACTTGAAAGGATTTAGTGTCAATTGAAGTACATTGTGGAATTGTAGTTTAGCTAATAATATAGTCAGCAGCAAGTTTTTCGCAATCGTTGTTAATTTACTAAAAACGAGTTGCTTATGCTAGTATTTATATTGTATTGTTGAATCCAACATAATGGATGAAGTATCATTGATAATCATTCATGAATGATACCCTCCGGAATGAATAGCCGATTAGTTTAACTAGCTTGAGCAACTACTCAAATCTAAACTAAAAGTCAAGTACCTCCTTTATAAATGAAGAGTTATTAAACTGTTGCCCTGTTGAATCCAAACCATCCACTTATTAAGTCCATCTGTAAATGAAATAAAATTATTCAACCAACATTTGATATCATCACAAAGACAACAAAAACTGACTCATGAATTTAATGCCTTCCAGCTTTATTTACCAACTCAAATATTCTCACCCTACCTGAGGGTGATTAATAAACTCTACGCTTTCAAGGCAAAACGCTTCATTAATCAAGTAACTATAATAAGGGAATGGTATTGAGTAATAAGTATACATATGCTAGATTTTATTGAAGGAGAATCCAAATAAAATTGTTTTATTGGATGATTTGAATTTGCTATTTATTATTAAATATGTATTTACTATTTAATTATGCCCGGATAAAATATTGATTTTTATTCCAGATCCAATTATTAACTTATTTACATTCTCAGTTAATTTTTAAACCTTAATTTTTCCAAAACCATTTTTCAGTCCCTTTCAACTCTCGCCACTCTTTTCATTTACCCATCCATCAAATTTTAAATCAAAATATATTCAGAAGCGTTCATATTTCAAAATTCAATACCAATAAAGGCATTGAATTGAATTCGACATAAAGCATTTGGTCTGATTTAGTAGAACCTATTGAATTCTGCTTTTTACCTTAGCTCAAATTACTCCGTCTGTTCCCTAAATATTTACAAGAGCTTTATGTAATAAAGGGTGGATCAATTTTTTATGAATTGCTTCAGCAAACAAAAGCACCCAACTACTATTCATGTAACTATTGAAATACGAAGTTGTGCTCAAAAATAGAAAAGTAAAGCAGGTGATGGAATAAAACAGATGCAAAGGTAAATAATAAAGTTAAATCTGAAAATATTTTCTTCGCACTTTATTCAACTGTAACTAGATTACTTTTAGATTAAGCTAAAGAATGTGAACAATCGAAAATGGAATTTGAATTTTTCACTTGCCACATATTGTGGTTTTTAGGTTTGAAATTTGAGCTGGAATTGAAGATAATAAAGCGTCGCGTGTTTACTGTTTTGTGTTGCATGGCGTTGTCATTTTATTTAAACAGTAAATGTCAAAATGCTACTCGAGTGGAAATGCGATACCTGCTGGCTGTCTGGGTTTGATTTTTCATTCAAAAATATACAATTTCTTTACTTACTGGTTCAGTATCTACTTGGTATATCACTGTAATTTATTTAGTTGAGGTAACATAATTTTATGAGACTTAGAGATTTAAGTGCCACGCGTAGTTTTGTTTTTGAAACTAAAATCTCAAACAGATTAGTTTCACCTTACTAATTTTCTATTCACCGCAAAACCTCAGAATTCAAGACAATGCAATTACCAGGTCGTTAAATTTAGGTGTAAAAAGTACCGAATGAAGACTTGGCTTGAAAATGGTACCCTTGCATGAAAATATTAAATTGTTTGAGCTTTAAGGGCATAATAAACTAACCGTTATTGTTCCAACTATTACTTATACAAGAATTGATGGTCAGTTTCTTCCGTTTTTGCTATAAATTTCTATATCTTCTAATATTACTCTCAAGCTTCAAACAATTGGAATTACCTGTCCATGTTTCTATTCATCTAGCGTTTATGCATCCTCTGTAGCACTCATCCTAAGGCTAAACTACATTTGTAAAACTACTGAATTTGTTTTAGATTGCAATCAATAGGGGTTGCATTTCCAAGAAAAGTTGTAATTCATTTATAAATTTTAATTTAAGTTTAATAAATGTTACAACGTGACTAAACCTTTTAAACTGGAACAATCTTTTACGATCGTAGGATTTTTGTGTTGAACTCTTATTTAAAAAACAAATTAAACAAATGCATTTCGTGTACATTCATCAAGTCTGTTGCATTTCGTGTGTTTCTCTCATAATTTTAAACCATTCCTTGTCCACCTCCCATTCCAAAAATTGAGATGTTATTCTAAAGAAAACTGAATTTTTAACTTGTCAGTTAAAAAGCAGAGAGAATATCCATTACAAAAAAATCAGTTTTTCTTCTGAAAGTTAATAAAAACTGGAAAAATGATCAAAAAGAGATTCGTGATGAAGATTAAAAGTTTGTTGAATGTCAAGTTTAAAAACAGGAAAGACTAATTGCCTAAAATAAAATCAACAAGCAATAAAGTTGAAATGAAGCTATTACCGGTAGTTGTAAAAACCATTTATTAAAGCATTTATACTTGATAATAAAGAAGTTATAAAGTTGTAGAGAAATACTAACGATCTACAAGTGTGCATTAATTAAATTTTCATAGCATTCCAGATTTCAGCCTGTGTCAATCTTCTTGAGGTTTACACAAGAACCATGAACTTCATAATGATAAAGTGTTCTCTGAAATTTTGAAAATGAAAGCTTCAAGCAAAAGTATTATCTCCATCCGCCTTTACCCTGTTTGTCCTAAATAATATATTACTTGACGCAAAACAAAGTAATTAAAGTGAGACGTGAGGTGCTGAAGGTGATTTCAACTGAACAATATTTCCTGCAATATTAATGCAAAAAAATTCAACATGATTTCTAAAATCTCGCTAGCTATTTGAGGATTAGAATAATTTTTCAAGAGCTTCCCCGCGGGCAAGATTACTTTTCAAGTTTTTACAAATCTTGAGTTAAGTTGTATACACTTTGATTTAATGAGAAAGGACACGCCGACTAGAAACAATTTTTGAAAATCAAAGTTGCATCATCATTTGTATGTATTTTTTTAATCCTTTTGTTGGAAATGTAACCTCTTAAACTTCATAAACAATGGAGATGAGTTTGAATAAAAACAATTATGATGACACGTTGGTATTTGATATGTGGAATGTGTCGAGTCGTCAACAAAGTATTTCATGGTATTGGCGACATTGCTGACACTGTGATTTATGTTTGGGTAGTGTCCCGTTCTCATAAATCCTTGCCCAATTTTATCCCCTTTATAGACCATTTAAAAGAGAAGCTGAAATAAGACAGCAGCAAGAACAATTTATTTACTTCATCCCCACAGAAGGTCATTTCATCTTTTTACTTGTCAGTAACTGACTTGACATGACGTACAATAATAAGTGATTGATATTTGTTTGTATGATTTTCTCTTCTTAATCTAAATCGACCTTTTAGCTTTTTAAAAGCTTCCATTGCGATGGACGGTAAAAAATCATATTTTTTAACTCGAATAAAATGCCGACATTCTTCATATCAAGGCGGAGAGTTCATGATAGAAAACAATAAATTTACGATTAAAGTCTTCACTTGTTAAAACAAAAAAAAATCTTGATTTTTATAAAACAATGAAGTTCAGCTCATAAATAATCCTGATTTCTCAAGCAAAACAATTCGAATATAAGTAACTTGATATATCATCCAAACAGTCAAATTGTCACATTTTACAGAAAAAATTGAAACTAATGAAACTTGGCTTTATGTATCTCATCAAAATGAAGTTGGAAGCATGTGTGTGTGAAATAAAAAAAAATTTCCATTTGTATGTAAGAAAATGACTACCTGTCAGCAACACTCGGTTGGTGACAGCAATCAGCTACTTTTAGTTTAATAGGATTCAAATTGCTTTTCAAACAAAGACTCTAATTTAGGGAGTTGTTAGGAATGAAGACTGAAAATCATTTAACCGAATACTAGTAACAAAGTTTTATAACTTTTTATGTAGTGTTAAAGCAAGTGATGAAATCGATCACTCATAATTTTTATGTACAAGTTAAACTTTTGAAATTATCCAAGTGGAATGACTGATGTATTATAAATTATTTCTGCATGAAGCAAAATTTGGCAGAAAGCTAACATGCAAAACATGCTAAACTGGTGTTGCTTTAAGGGAAAAAGCCTGTTGTCACCGTCATATTGAAACTGCGTGTTAATAATTCATTTATTCAGGTGCCTTGATTAAGTAGGTAATATTCCATTTCCTCCACGCCCATTCTCCAAATAAAAACTTGCCTCCAACTTTTGATGTTTGCTTATATACTCATAGTATTTTCATTATGTGACATTAGAAACAAAAAGTGTTCATTTGTGGGAGATATATTTTGCCCATTTCCTTGAGTTAACGTGATGCGATAAGTTTACTTTCTCTCTCCCCTGGTGTGATAAAACTTAGTTTGCTCGTTTGGTTGGGAATATGGGTGATTGCAAAATGACATTTTGCAAATGACATTTACACACCTCCTTGATTACATTATTTCTACAATATTTGATATCAAATCAAGAAATGAATGAATGCAAACAAAGTTTCATTCCTTTATTTAATATTTTGAATAACATTCCATACTCATGTTGCTAGAAACTCGGGAGAAAGCAAATTGCCAAATCATGCAAAATCTTTTAGGAAAGCATTTCGTGGTAGAAATAAAGCATTAATTTATCGCTCATTACATCATTTCTTTTATAGAGGACGAAATGAAGGTGAAAGTTTGCTTTGTTGTAAGAGTCCTCTAGTTACTTTCACTTATCGGTAATTCTCTGAGTTAAAGTTTGCATGTGGGAATTATTTGTCTGCAAAAGTTGACCTTGAATAAATTACAACATTTCATACTTTGTGCTTTTGTACTTTGTATACAACATTTTTTCTCACAATAATAAACTTCCTTCTCATCCATATCTTCATTAATCTAATTGTTAGTTGACTGTTCACACTTAAGCATCATTACAGTAGCACATTGTCAAAAAGGAACGAGATAAAAGGAAAATAAACTTTATTACAGTGTTAACATATAATTGGACGGTTTCTCACATCAAACGAGTGCAATATGATGTAAACACAATTTTTCTCGGGTTGCAATTCCTATTTTCTCACGACAAACATTGTAACAAGGGATGACAAAAAGTTTTCTCATCCAACTGCTTGAACAGCTTTATCAATGTTTAATTTCACAAGCCTTTTTAAAAAGCGGCAATTTGTAACATTATGTATTTTTAGTGATTCATATTTCTGTTATCTGTGTCTCAATGTTTAGTTAGTTGTCGGAATAAAATCTAAGTGAACCTCAAACCAAGTTGATTAACAAGAGTTTCCAAATTTCACAATTTTCTCACTCTCCGTAATTCTCATTTGTTGTTGTTACATGTATTGATGTTTCTCAAGCATGCTTCACTTTCATTCAATTGGGATTCATCTCGTTTGGGATTTTTTCTCCAATGTGTTTCCTTCATCTCTATTTATTTACTAACCACTGCATTCTCCTTGTATTTGGTCACTCTTCCAGTTCCATTGTAAATCTTTGGCGTGGTCATCACGTTCGTTGTAGTTGTCACCTTAATCCTTTTGGATCCTTTTCCCAATGTTTTTTACGTTTCGGCCAGTTCTCTTTACTTTTGAAGGTAAAACGTGAAAATTAACCACGGATCGTTCGTTTCATTGGATTTTGGTTTTCATTGGAGTACCGGGTTTATTTGGTGGTTGGTTAACTGGGTAATTTTGCGAGGCTTCATTTTTCTCGCATTTCATTTCATTCCACTTTGATTTCTCCTTTGAACTCTGTAAAGACTTATTTAGAGTTGTAATAAATAATACCCCAAAGACACGACACTGGTATTTAGTAAAGCTTGACAACTTCATCAATTATATTGTTCAGTACGTGTAGGGCTTGACCCCAATGGTTCAAAATCCAATTAGATTTTAACTATGCCATCAAATTAAGTGGTAAACTCACAAGAGGAAGCCGAATGTTCTTGAAGATTTTCTTTACAAAGTTGAAGTTATGGTGAAAAAAGCCAAAGTCTCTGTTGTACATAATATGTACATATGGAATATGGCTGAATTTAATTTTCATCAGTTTTCACTCCTCACCTCGTGTCTCGAGTACACTTCTTATCATGTAATCATGTTTTATGGCATTGTACACTTTTTTATATACATATACTTGAGACGGCAATAAGGTTACATGTTATGCAGTGACTTGTCTTCTTCACCCGACATTTGATGTCTACCTGTAGGATTGAGAAAGAAGAAATAAAAAAAAGTGGAAGTCAACTGGATGAAATGAATTGTCAAGTTTTTTCTCAGTGTCAAAATGTCAGTCACAGTCACAAAAGACCTTTAACATTCCATTACGCTTGCTTTTCCAACAATTTTAAATTGCGAAACTATTTGACACTAAAATGTGGATGTTGTATTTTTACAGTTTCTTGTGAATTTTTCAAGACAGGATACTTCTTATATTATTAGCCAGGAAATAAAAGTTTGTTCTGTAATTAGTTTCAATATTTAACTTCAACAACTCGCTTACTTAATTAGACATTTTTGTCCTCGTTAAGGTGCAAAAGGTTGAGTCATACTACCTACCTAGATCTTACCTATGAAAGTTTTTGTGCAAACACTACATTTATTTATAGGGAACAAGGTAAACACATCTTGTTCTGACATAAGAGTGTTGAAGAGTGTTGCAAAACACTAGATTTTTTAAACTAAAGTAAATTACAACGAAGGCGAGTCACCATTAACATATTCTAGTCATGTTTTTGATCACTAAATATTTCATATTATTCTTAAAAAAATGTCAGGTTTCATCCAAATTGCTGCAAATGAGCGTTGTAAAATTGCTTTGTGCTAATCTGAAATTAATTCACTTTTCATCACGAATTGTTTAATGAATTCAATAATTTGTGCTGGAAAATTTAAATGTTATGGAACTTTCAACAATTCCTATTTATGTACGCAGTAGCGAAAATAATAATAATAACAGTGAATATAACTCGTTCTTTTACCTCAATAACTTCAAACAAAAGAAATAACTGATTTCATATATATTTGATCCGCTTCCCTAATTTCCCAAGCACACAGCAATGACAGATACAACAAATACAGAGAAAAGGTTTTGAAGACCAAAATCAAATCATACGCACCTCCAGGAGGGATTTTTTTCTTTCTTAAACAGAACTTTCATTTTCCTCAATAGCTCACATGTAATTCAAAAAATCTCATTTCACATAAAAAGTACTTATTGTAGTACAATCGAGTTTCCACCTGAATTGAGTCACATTGTGAAATGCTCAAAATGAAATACGGTGCCCAACAGGTAATTTGGACATCAGTTTTCAACGGCTTAAGGTGAATTAAACCATTGAAACCACCACCAACTTTTTCAAGAAAGGGTGCAGATTCAAGGGAAGAGAAGAATCATTCAATAATTTTTCTATTCATGTCTCTACCGAGACCAATCTTCCTTCCCTTGTTCCGTTGCAGAAAATCATTTCTATAAAAGGAGGTTGGATTTGATACATGTCTGGAAAGTTATAAGATTTACTTCGGAGATGATGAAAATTTTGCTGAATGATTGTCCTTTGTTGAGCGTAACTATCGTTGCTTCACTGAACGGAAATATGGTATTTTTACGGGATTTGAGTGTCAAGTATTTCACAAAACATTAATCATGTCAAACAATATTTTTGTACAAAAGTCCATCAAATCCACATTTTGATAAAATCTGCATGGGTAATGGTAAAAAAAGAGGGATGGGAGTTTACATGTAAAATGAAGAAACTATTGTTGTATGCGACATGTTTTGGTAAACAAGTTTTTGTCCAAGAAAATTCAATTTGTTCCCCTTTAACCTCCACCAACCAGAAACTGGAATTCAATTTTGAGTTACCTGCCGAAGCGTTAATCCCCCTACTTATTTTCATGCGCTGCAAATCCCATCAAATCCTTGTTACATGACGCATTATCCAGTGACACTAGAACATTTTCTTAAATACTCTTTTACAATTTAAAAAAAGCAACTATACAATTTCATATCACATCACTTTTTTTCACTCTCTGAAGTAAATCTTTCGTTTTGTATGTAATGCTGAATTGAAAAAGTCAATTTAATGATATTACCTGTTGTATGTATTTATGTATATGTATGCATTAATTGTCGTGCTCGGTTTAGGCTAAAATGTACCTCAATTTGGTCATGAATTTGAAAATCTTGTCAATGTATGTCTGTAATAAGGACAATTAATATTCAAATGATGTCATTCCATTAAATCTAGCAGTTGGCTCATACGCTTGTACCTTGAAGTGACTAGACTGATAACGCCATAAATCTCCTCCAAGATTAACATGGAACAATAAACCTTCACGCTTTATCTTAAAACATGCATAGTTTCTTCAAAAAAGTCATGACTCAGATCCAGAAATGGTAAGAAAAATAGCAACGCCATCAATTTTTCATGAAATCATGTTAGATTCACTTCACTGATAGCTTTGCTGTATCAAAGAATATCAATAAAACATGGTATCTTCATCACAATCACAATTTCCACAATTCATCCTCGAACAACCTTGCATTGGGTGACTTTTTGGAAATATTTTTTGAGATGATTTTGTAATGTAGATTCCGTCACATTGAAAGCGATAAACAATAAAATTGGAAAGTTATATTTAGCATTAATTTAAATATTATTGTCAATTTAATTGCAGTCATAATACAAGAATGTTGTTTATGTAAACAAAAATATTCCAGCGAATATTTTTTTTTGTTTTATGAGTGTATAATGTATCTCGGCATCCGACGAAAAAATTGTTGAACGTCCAAAACCAATTTAATTTTGTGACTCAATCTGTATATCAGATGAATTTGCCTCCTTCTTCATATTTGAGAAATAAGATTGGTTATCACGCCATTTGTTGAGACGAAAAAACATGAAAAATCTTTATTCTTGGTTCCAATTTGGGTGATGTAATCCCATAAATTACTCAGAAAAGTGGACAATGTTTCGGTCAGCAGATAAACTGTCGCAAAAGTTGGGTACATTTTATTTTATGGCTTGTTGGATGAGAAAGTTGATTGTGATAAAGATAGTATGGGTGGAATGGAATTGTCTTTTCGGAACGATAAAGTATATAGAAGAGAAACATGATATGTATGAACATTTGTCAACTAGGCAGAATTAATAGTTACATTCATAAGTATTAGTGTTCTTCATTTTCGGGCATTATATGGAAGTAATGATTGATCAAAAATTATTGTGGTAGAATGATCATGTAATTTATGTACTAACCGGTTTTGTTCTTGTATGAAGACAATAACTCAGGAATAAAATTGCACTGCTACCAAATTGCTAATGTAGTATTACCCAGTATTTTGGGTAAACAGAGACATGATTTAGATTTATAGAATAAACTGCAATATTTAACACAGAAATTTTCATAAAACGATGGCAAGCTACCGGGTGTGTGTACAGTCCTTTCTAAATATGAAACTGATATAGAAAATTAGAAATTTCATCCAAGCAGTCCATCTATTAAATGATATAATTTATTCACAAAAATATAACTAATCAGCAATTACAAATTATCTCTTGTATCTAGTACAAAATCTGCAAAAATGACCATTAAGAATAAATTCTATTGTAGCTATGTTGAATACATCAAGAATCAAAACGTGCCTGAGCTGATTCTTTCCTGCAATGACAAGTACAACAATATAAATGACGAGTGAAATCTACAGCGAAAAGTTTGGCTAGAATAGAAATCAAAAAGTTACAAACTCTTGAAAATTCTTGAAAGTACAATTTGTGCAAAACTTTTGATAAATAATAGCTTGTTTAAAGTTTTGAAATTCAAATTTCTTTCTTCAGATTGTCAACTCTTGGTTTCTTCCATCTGAACAAATCTCACCGACCATTGTGCATTTCCGTTCACCCACAAGCTTAAAACGTGACATCAAAAATTTAGATCAACACTCACAAGCAGAGATGAATAAAATGACAACTCAATCCTGTCTCTGAAGAAATAACTCAATCTCAACTATTCATGTAGAGAATATTTTAAATTTGTGTCACCAGAGGTAAAAGAGAAAATCTATTATTTTCTTTGTATAATAATAACACTTGAATTACAGATAATACCTGAAGCAGAAAAACACTTGTCATTTACAAAATACAAAATTAAGCCGGAGCAGAAATCCACTTAACCAATCTAGTTTTCAACGCTTTTTACTCTTACTTAGTGACTGACCTGACTTTAGTCAATCTTTAATCATTTGTTTGAAAAAAATTACAAAATGTCCGTCACGACTTTTATCTAAAATTCACTTGTTAAAGATACGGAAACGAAACCGACTAAATATCAAATGAAAAATAAAGTTGCAAACTCATCTTGTATCAATTCCGAAATCTCTAATGATAACGTTGAATTGCAGCTGTAAATTCAAATTTACAAATTGTGGTTCAATTTTAACAATTCGCTTCATTAGGTGATGAAAGTAATTGGATTATTACAAATCACATAGAAAATCATTATTTTATCTACGTAAGCTTGTACATATTCTGTATCTTTGCTACGCAGCAAAATATTTTGAAAATATTCAAACTCCATAAACTTCATAAATATGTACTAGAGTTGTATAGTCTAGTTTTATAAGAAACACATAATGAACATAAGTTCCCAATTTATTGTCAGCTCCAATAAGCTATAAATTATAAACTCAGCAAGATACTTGACATACAAGGGACAATCCTTAATTTAATTTTCAATTTCATGTTAAGGCTTGTTCTACTTTGGTAAGCTTTATGGTTTAGTTGTGTAGACAGTTCAAGAATTTGAGACATTAAAAGAACTAAAATTGAATTTGATCATGTAAACATTATTGTTTTGTTTTGTTACTTCATCATTCAAAAACTGACATTCATCCCCGTTGTGCATTTACCAGAGGTTTTTGGGTTATCATTTCCATCTGATGGGGCAGTGTTGATTGTAATACTTATATGGTCACTTAATTCAATTAGGCTGAACTCATTCAAATCATGAACTATGCCACACTGGATGCACGATGAATGAACAAAATGTTATTTATTTGATCAATTTCAATATGCAATAAGCAAAGCTGAAAGAGTCAAATCAGAGCAATTCATTTTTGCAAATGCTATCATCTCACAGTCCATATCAGTATCAATAATCTAAAAAGCACTTTTGCTTTGTGATACACTTACAAAGTTTGATTGAAATAGAAATTAATAGCAAAAGTTATTGAATACAATAACAAGGAAATGAAAAAAATAATAACAGAGTAAGATATTTCCATGATTCGGAACCATTCATTGATGCAAAGCTGTGAAACTTAATTAGACGCATTAATTGGACTCATTTTAAGTTGTTTGGACTTGATAAACAACGCTAGAAAAATTTCTTAGATATCTGTAATGCG